>SNQJ01S0208512.1:0-13988 GCA_010110895.2 Picea sitchensis | reverse complement strand
TTAAAATTAGAAAAAAAATGTGGTGCATATACGTTCACTACATGCACTGGTGCGTGCAAATAAAATAGTTGCAACATCACATAAACTTTAATTTTTTTTTGAGTATGGAACTTATTACGATGCATTCTTGTTGATCCTATCGCACCGCTCCCGGTGCCACAAAAAAAATTACTGGGTGCACCACAACACAATGTTACATTTCTCGGCAATGCGTTTGGTACACATGAACTCCCCAATGTGCATGTTTACCAATGCACTACGCAAAAAAATATCGGATAAGGGAAGTGCGTCATGTACTTTAATGCCCCGGTGCATTATATGTACTTTGATGCACTACCCCACCAATTATATTATTTTCTTGGTGCATCGTTAAACAGACGTTCCAGTGCGTTTATGTTTACCAATGCACCACCAAGAAATGTAACAAGGTATGCAATGCACCCTATAAATTTACAGGTCGTACCATACGCGGTGTGAGTCGAGAGCCTAGAACACACTGCGCAATTTTTTTTGTGTTTTTTTTTACACTTAAAATTTCACTCAATTTTAAATTTTAGTATGGAAAAAACTTAAGTTACAAAGAAACAAGGATATTACCTGGATATTTTTTCATCAGGGAGGCATGGTTACAACATACTAAAAAAAACTAAATTTTCCCACCGTTTGAAAAATAAAAAATTCACGTACCAAGCAACAGATAAAAGGAACATAACCAAGGAATCATTGATGGAAGGGAACTTCAAATAGGAAAAGACTGCATCGATGATTTTGAGCTCTACAACACTTAAAATGGGCAAAATTATTTTTACCATCGGTATTTTTTTTTTAATAAAACCATGTTCCGGTGCCCCTGATGCACATTCGCACCAGGCCATCCATGTTTAATGAGCGCATTGGTTATATTTTAAAAAAAAAACATCCCTAGCAGGGTGTGCATGTTTTTGCATGCACACCAGTGTGTCTACTACTCCAAAGCGCATCGTCGTACATTTTTTGAAAAACTATAATAGTGCAAAAATGTTTGTTTGAGCATGACATGGTGCGGTATAATAATAGACACCCTGATGTGTTTAGGTTTATAGAGCGCACCACCTAAATTTGGAAATTAACCCTAACATGGTGCTCCATTTTGGAGCATTGATGTGCACCAGTGAGCATGATACAATGGAGTGCATCGGTATATATTTTTTGACACAATCCTACATTGTTGCGTAAATGTTTTTTATTTAACCATATGATGGTGTGCTCTACTAATAGCACCCTAGTTCTTTCAATGTTACATTATGCACCATATATTTTTAAAAGAATGTTATTACGGTCCGTCATTATATCTCACTGTGTCCTTATTTCTGTAGGGCGATAGATAATATTGTTCTTTATTTGAAATAACCCTGCTATGGTGCACTAGTTTTGAGGGAACTGATGCGCTTGTTGTAGAAAACACATCGGTGCATTAGGTACTTATAAAATCACCGGTGTAAAAACATCTTCTAAAACCTCCACTCGCTCACCTCCGCTAGTATCATCCACTATAAACGAATTTTTGGGATATTTTTGTAGGGGCATCCACAAAAACCTCCACTAGAGGGTCTTTTCCTTGTAGTGTTATCTCTAGAACCAGGAGGACACTATATGTCACATGGAATATTATTTATTAGAGTTTTCATTGAGCATATATAATGCACCAAATTACCCTATGGTGGCAATAATATGAAGTAGACAAGGTGATGGTCAACTCAATGGCACGTGAGTCCATTGAATTTTGTCTTATTAAGGTTTAGAGGTCTACCTTAACTAAAAATTAGTGTATAAAATCTTTTCATGGGGCCAATATCTTCTCATAGAATGTTTGTGATTCTTAAATAATATGGATACATGGCTTTAATATCCTTGGTGACTTTTAGCATAAATTAAATATTGCAATACCATTGTTTCAACTTCATTACTAGACTAAGATGGCATGATTTGAGGTTGAAAAATCAATAGCTAGTGTGTCTGAAATCATTAACTACATAGGGAATATGCCCTAATTAAATAGAAATGATGAAACCAATAGCATGGATTTTCAGTTGTTTGTTTTTATTTTGTGCCTCATATTGTATTTAAGTCAAGTTTTTCAAGGACAGGTGGATATTTGGTCATAGGAAATAAAAAAAACACCACCAAGTAGAAAATTTAAGTGTCGCAAATCTCCTACAAGTTTTAACTTGAGTATGCTATCCACACATTCCCAAGGTTGAGTTTTCCAATTTTGGCTCTTTAATGTTAAAATTGCAATATCTCTTATTGAGAAAAACCCTAGCTCCAAACATTGTCGAGTAAAAAGAGATCTTGGCCATGGACACACATGAAAGTGCCCCTAGCTATAATACAATGTCATGAGTCTAGTGGAATTTATGGTTTGTCAATCCAAGTCTCAGTTATCATTTCATGGAAAGTTGCAACTTGTTTTATTAAGCCACTGAGGTAGAAATGGAAATTTTATGATAGGGCATAAAAACACCAAAAAGTAGTAGAATTGACTATTATAGGCTCTTTCAAGTTTATTTGGTCAAGGTAAACAAGATAACACTATACACATTCGCTTAGGGTTTTTTATTTCTTTATTTGACCCTTTAATGTAAAAATTGAATTGTCTCTTATTGAGAAAAAACCTCATTCTAGAAATTGTCAAATAAAAAATGATTAAGGCCACATACTCATAGGAGAGAGCCACCACTAGCTGCAATATAATGTCATAGTACAAGGGAATCATTGGTTCATTGACATATGTCATGATTATAATTTGATGGTGAGTTGTAACTTGCTTCTCGAAGCCATTAAAGGACACATGACAAATTTGTGTTGGGGGCATAAAAACCAAACCAAGCAATATAATTGAATGTTGTAATCTCTTGTACGTATGTTTTGGCAAGGACAACATGAGCACACTCTTCACATGCTTTTGGATCAAAGTTTTCCAATTTTGACCCTTTAATGAAAAAACTGCTAGGGTTTATGCTATGCATGTAAACCCTAAAAAATAACATGATGTTGAACATGATCACGGTTATCATGGATTTGTTGTAGAAGACATGGAAAACTGGGCTACCATGGATCCTATTATATAAAGCATGTAAATCCTAGCATAAAACATTTACAATGTCCTTCAATGTCAATTGAAGTAGAGTCTTTATACCTACTAAAGTATCATTTTCAAACAAAGTGATCAACTTATCCCTTAATTACATCCAAAATTCCTTATCTACTCATGTTGCATAATTTTTGTCCTTTTTAAAATTCATTAATAAAAATTATAAAAACTATTTTTAAATAACTATACTATAACATTAAAGGGATAACCCTATGAAAAGGATAAGTCTATGAAAATACATAAATTGAAGAGGACACAAAGAAAATAATCAACTTGGAAAACCTAGGCATTGAAAATGTGATGACTTCACATTATTCAAATGATCCTAGGGTTTGATAATGGGCTACTAGATTTTTTTCTATAGATGTAAAGCATAACATTGAAAATTTGCAATGTCGATCAATGTACATTGAAGTGGAGTCCTCGAGCCTAATATGAGCCCAGATTTAGTTAATATGATAATATCACATGAGTCAAATGAGAACATGATTTGATAATGTGATGTTAGGGTTTTTGTTGTGCATGTAAAGCCTAGCATAATTTTTTTTTTATTTCCTTCAATTTTTGTTGAAGTGGAATNGAGCCCAGATTTAGTTAATATGATAATATCACATGAGTCAAATGAGAACATGATTTGATAATGTGATGTTAGGGTTTTTGTTGTGCATGTAAAGCCTAGCATAATTTTTTTTTTATTTCCTTCAATTTTTGTTGAAGTGGAATCTTGAGACCTAATAAAGTAACATTTTCAAATAGAGTGATCCACATATACTTTATTGTAGAAAGATTACAATTGTGTATAAAGGATAAATAATCAAACTAATAACCCTAGTACAAAGTATATTCATGCTTTACACAAGGTTATTAGCATCATGGAAATATCTAACCAATGGGAGTTCTAATCTTGATTTAGTACTGGGAGAAGAAATCATAGACTTTCGAGAGCACAAGATTGGACTAACATATAAATTACAATGTTGCAATATATATGGATATTTCAATGATGCAGTATATCAACGATGCAAGGAAACACAAATGCATTATCATAGCTCAACGTGTAAAAAGATTAGTATATTGACAATATGTCAAGCAATTTCCTTATCTTGTACCGTAGAATGAAAAATTTAAACTATTTTAATGGGATAACAATATGAACTCAACTTAAAATAACTATACATCTATAAAATCTATAGAATAATTTTGGTCAAATGAGCCTAATTTTTTATAATGTGATGCTAGGGTTTGTGTTATGCATGTAAATCCTAGCATCAAAAGTTTCTAATGTCCCTTGAAGTGGAGTCTTTATACCTAATGTGGGCCTAGGGTTTTATAATGTGATAATAACACATGATTCAAATGAACCTAGGGTGTGATAATGTTATGCTAAGGTTTTCTCTATGCATGTAAATACTAGTATTGAATGTTTGCAGTGTCCCTTAGTGTTTGTTGAAGTGGAGTCTTTATACATAATGAAGTATCAATTTGAAATGAAGCGATCAACATATCCTTGAATGTAACATATTTTCAATTTACTATAGAGAAATAATCATGAAACTAATCACCCTAGTAAACAGTTTAATCATGATTTATATGAGGTTATTATAATTGCGGAAATAGAATAAAAAAATTAAACTCAATTTCAATATGACAATAAGTTGAAACCAAAAATTAAAAAAATTGAGTCTATAAATCTATGGAATATTTTTTGTCAAATGAACCTAGGGTATGATAATGTGATGCTAGGTTTTGATAGCCATGTGATAGTAACACACGTCAAATGAGTTGAGGGTTTGATAGTGTACAAATTAAACTCAATCTGCTTGGTATATGGGTTTTATGTGGAGTAATTGTGTTACCTTGTACCAAAGAATACAAAAAATAAACTAAACTTTGTTGGGACAACAACATGAAACCTCGACTTAACAAAACTATTCTATAAAATCTATATCATAATTTTGATATTTTTTAAATTCATTAATAAAATATCTAAGAACAAAAATTGGAATCATTGGAATATTTTGAAGCTTGTGTCATCAATCATATTAATGAGATATGATAGGGGTTGTATTTGGTACACATGGGAATGATTCAACATGAAATATCTTGTGTGATTACAATTTTTAATCATGTGATTCTAGGAGTTTGTATGTTGCATGAAAATCCAAGAAAATAACATGATGTGGAATATGATTAGGTTTATTATCGCTCTTGTTGTAGCACTAGAGTTTCTACCCTAGTATAATACATGGATAGATACAATAATTAAACCTAATGTTGATCAATATTATATATAAAATAATATGTACAATAGTTTAAACAAGAAGTACTATAGGGTTCATGAATATGTTCAAGGAGAGACTTCTCTTGTGTGGTGCTAGGCTTTGTTTAAATATGCATGTAAACCCTAGAGAATAACATGTTTAAGTTGATTTGGGTTATTATGTCTCTCATTGTAGAACAAGTGTTCAAATTTAGGGTTTAATAAAATATATAAATAATATTCCTATTAGAATTTAAGAAACGTATATTTGAAATGCCTTGAGAAGGACACCCTCAGTAGAATTAGACTAATTCACTAAAGACTAATAAGGAAAATTTAGAGGAGACTTTAGCCAATGCAAAACAAGTAAAAACATTTTTGAAATAACCCATTTCATCTTTCAAAGAGTTTGGTTGGTGATGTTGAAAACATTGTTCTTCTTATTGATGATCTCTCTTGTGCCTATGCTTCTTCATATAAACTAGGCACATAAAAGGGTAATACTGTTAAAATTATTCACTAAAATAATTTCAGTCATATGTAAATGCATTGAAAAAATTACATAACATTCCATGTACCTCAATATAAAACACAACTTTGAACATGTAATTTCACCTCTCTTTTATAACTACCTGATGTCATTCAAGTAGAGAATATGGATCATCTTTGTTACTAATGCTATCCATCAATTTCTTGTACTTTGACTGAGGTAGGATGTATTGTACCATTCACAAGATCTATTTAGACATTGTTTGTAGTTGGATATTTGTACCAATGAATAAGTTTGTAAATTAATTTACCAATGCACCTATTTTATAATCCATGAACATATATGGATGAGAGCATGAAGTTGGTGGATGATAAAGTGGAAACAGGGTGAGCCATAATGCACACCCGTAGGAACGCATGTGTGTTTCTAGCAATGTGCAGGGCAGGAGCGATAGCAATGTGGTTTGTCGCAGGGCAAGAGAGATAGTGATGTGGTTGGTCTTTCCTTCCCCATGAATGCTTTTGAGGGATTTCTTCTTAGGGCATTTTTTCCTGGATAGATATATTAACTGGGCAGGAAGGGAAATTATTCGTAATGTAACCCAGAGAGAGAATTATCTGTAACCTAGAGAATGATTCGTAACCCTTCATGGACATAATAACCCTAGACATAGTAACCCCTCATAGATTAGGTAACCATTCAATTACGACACCTACCATTTTCACCTACTTATCTTCCTACCTTATATGTTACTAAAAGATAGTCAAAATGATCAAAAGAAAAGTCTCAGTCAGGTAGATTTATGGATTGATACTGTCTGGGTGGATTTGAAACTATATAAAAGAGAGGGTAGATTTCTTATTACTGGCGATCGTTCGGTATCATTTTCGATATCAGTCAGTCGATATAAGTCAGTAAATTGGTCGGTATTTTCTAAGTGGGTGAAACTATCTTACTGGATGGGGATATATTGATTGGGCAGGGCAGTCTCCTTATACAATCTTTCCCTTCTCTAGAGTGGGTCCCATTCCAATAGCAAGCATGAGGTTCCTTCTTATAATATGTTTGTTGATTAGGTTGGTTTTCATTGATGTCAGCCTTGATAAGCCATTAACAAAGAGGGTTTGCAGGTAATGGACCCAATATTGTTTATGTAAATATGAATCATTATTTTTTCATGGTTGATAGGAAGAAATGTGGATGGAACTCCAAGTGGTCCTTTTATGGTGAAATCTCTCACGGGAGGACACTTTGTGGATTAAGAGAACCATGCTTAATTGTGGAATAATGAGATGAAGGAAGGTAGATTTATAGGGAAAATATCCTATATGGATAGTGCTTGTCATTTCATTTCATTGGTATGTCAGGCAGCATAATTCCCTCATGGTTAAGAGAGTTATGGCCATGAAGTTGGAACCCTAGGTTTGGGTAATGGGCCAAGTTTGTTTTGATGGGTAATGGTATGAGTTATGATATATTTTGAGATAATACTATTCTATATGGATATTACATGTCATACCATTTACGGTGGTATGTAGAAAGTCACATAGCATACCTCCACAGTTTGGAAGTTATGTACAAAGTTGGAGGAACCTCATATGTCATCTGAGAAGCCCCAAAGGGTCAAAGTAGTCAAAGTGGTTTAAAAGTGATTTTAAAAGGTAAAATAATAATAAAAGTGAAGTGATGATTGTATTATAATTTGAAAGTGAATGCAAAAAAAAATTATTTCCAATAATAAATTTAATGGAGAAATTAGAGTGGACCCAACCTTAAAATAAGGATAGTGGGTTAAGATGGTTAATTGGTAATCCCTTGAGGAAGCTACTTGGAGGTATAAATAAACCAAGGCTCTCTCGTTTGAATCACAATTAAGAATATTGAATATCTATGGGTAATGCAGTTAAAAAATTATATCTAGCTGAAATTATGAGGAAAATTGAAGAAAAGAAGGTCTTGAAATGCAAGGAAGGATAAATTATTTTGATGGTGCTTTCTAAGGTATGTTATTTACGGTCATCTCACCATTTTCTATAACTATTTTCTATAATGATTGAGGACTGAGAAATTTCTATGAAAGTGAGAAAAGCTTATATCCAAGTATTTGTGGTAAAAATTCATCTTGTGGGTCGCTGTATTTTAGGAGTTACACTTCGTGGAAGTAAGTTTGTGTGAAATCAAACTAGTCAAGTAGGAACATTTCGGGTATAAGCGTCATAACTTCTTCATAACAAGATCCAAATTCCGTGAGACCAAATGTTTTAGTTAGGGTAGAGTATTTAGTATTCTTAGTAAATTTTAGATCAATTAATCAAACATTTTGTGTGGGACATTCTCTACAAGGTCACTCTCTAGAATAAGCCGAGGGAATTCAACAAGGTATGTCATTTTGCTATAACTCCTTTTAGAGGTTCCAAGTAGTGACACTTGGAGGAATTGTATAAACACACTGAAACATTGTGTATGGAGTTCATATCTTTGCCATTACAGTTCGGATTATGATTACTTCAAGTTAGGGTTGTTGACTAATCCAAAACTAGGCATGTGAGACTAAAGAAAATTTGATGAAAATGATAGTATATTATTTTTAAAGTTAAGAAAGGTTTACTTGGGGAATGTGATCATATAAAACAGTTCTATTACAAAGCTACAAATCATATTTAGATGATAGAATTGATGAGGAGCTTTTGTTTGTGGTACATATTGAGTACATAGTTGAGACAAGTAGTTGATAAGTTGGCCTTTACATACACAGGTGTATAGTTGATGATGTTGGTACATATTGATGATTTAGTTGATAGTAGTTGACACATTATTGGTACATGCCGTTACATGGTTGGATGCACTTTTTATAGTACCGTTGATTCTGGTTGGTACATAGTTGATACACTTATTTATATTGAGGTTGATACAGGAGTTGGTGCATGGTTGATGCACTTGTTTATGAAATATGTGAGTTGATTAAAGGTTAGTGCATGGTTGATACACTTATTTATGTCTGTGAATTTGATTATACATGAGTTGGTACATGGTTGATGCACTTGTTTATAGTACGGAGTTGATTACAAGTTGATGAATGGTTGATGCAGTTCCAGATTTATTGGTAGAGGTTTAGAATGGTATATCTCATGGTATTCGTGTGTGATGGTTCCATCATTCTACTTATACTTGAAATTGTAAAGATAGAGGCAAGGGCAGTGGTTATAGACGCTCCGATTGTAACGAGAACATTAGGGGTTGTAGCAGAATGGTGAGAGTTGGAGCTTCCCTCGGGTTGTAGTCTACGAGAAACTAGGGTTGGAGCCTCCTTCCGATTCTGACTAAAACAAAGAAGTTGAATTGCTTCCAATGAATGTAATTCTTCAAGACATATAAGAAAAAGCATTATGGTTTCTCCAATTTGGGTTTCCACATAAAACGGTGTCTTTGTGTATATGTGTGATTGTTATTTCTTCGCACTCATTATTGGATAATAATTTTACATTGATATAACATTTGAAGAAAAATTATTATAATTATCTTAATACTCATTCACCCCCTCATTAATCCAACAATTGGAATTAGAGTAGGTTCCTTCATAAATGAGTTTAACCAAGGTAGATCGTAGAGTACCAACTCATATAAAAATGGGGAATACCACAATTTGGACATAAGTATGCTTTTTGGAGCATAAGGATGAAGACATATATACAAGCATAGGGATTTCAAGTTTGGCAATCAATTCTAGATGGATATACAACATAACATTTCCACCAACAAATGACAAAGAAATTGAAACCGGTGAGAATAATTCAAAGCCATAAATGAACTTTTGAATGGTCTCAATATGCAGTATTCACCAAAGTTGCACATTGTAAATCTGCTTCATAAATATTTGGGACAAGCTGAGAAATATTTATGAAGGAGATTCAAAAGTCAAAGAAACAAAACTTCAAACTTCCAGAGGTTAGGTCAGAGCAACTAAAATGAATGAAGATGAGGTATGTGACCTACTTCTACGGTCGATGAAACAATGAATGCAATCATAGGATTGGAAAATGCGAAGAATGTTAATTGTTCAAAAGCTACTAAGATCTCTTCTATGAGATTCAACCCTAAGATATCAACACTAGAGAAAGAAGATGGATCTAAGCTGGTCGCTTATGGATGGGCATGGAATCTTCACAACATATGAGATAAGAACTGAATAGGAAAATCAAATGTAAAAGAAGCAGCCTTCAAAGCGTCAAAAAGATCAAAGAAAAAGAATAAGAAGAATATAGCGGTATTAGTGATGTCTTGGAAGATGATGAAGAGTGGCCAACTTCATCAAAAGGCCCGAACAAAGGAACCAATGGTAAGTACAGATGTAAGCTTCATTTAATTTGTTTAATTGTGATGGTATTGGTCATTTTGCTAACAAAATGTCCTCATAAGAAAAAAGAAATGAAAGTGAAAGGTTACTCAAAAGGCAGAGACAAACATATAAAGGTAAAATAACTACACAAAGAAAGTTTTCAATAAAATTTACCAATAGAGACATCTCATCATGGAATGAGATGAAGTTAGTCCTGGTAAACGAGGGAGAGTTCTATTCATGGTAGTAGGAGACTACGATAAACAAGACTTTGAAGAAGAATATGAAAGCATATGAAAATAAATTGAAGAGTCAGTTAACTTAGGAAAGAATTAATGAGTGCCATAGAAGTTATTAGAAGAGAAAGAAGAAAACAAAGAAACTACAAGAGCTAGATAAGAAAAAAAAGACACTCAAGAACTAGAACAAATGATCATAAAATTGAAGGAGTTCAAATAGAAGAAGATACAAAAGAAATTGAAGAAGCACTCAAAGAATAGTTAGAAGGAAAGAACAGGATCATTAGAGAGGCAGAGATTTCCACACTAAGAAAGGATATTCAAAGAAAAATATCTGAGAATAGCTCAAAAGTTGGATGACATTATCAATGATCAAAAATCTTATCTTGACAGACAGTCAGTACTTAGATACAATCAGATAGAAAAGGGATCAAGATCCAAAAAAAATAGAGGCAAGCAAATCAAAAAAGTTATAGAAACAATCAAAGGGATGAAAAGATATACAAGGAATTACAGTGACCTCCTCCACCGAGAAAATTTAGATTTCATAATCAACAACAGATAGGCAGACCTCAAGAAGAAGGATTCATAAGAGAACCTCCTTTCATGAAATCTTCAACTACCGAATTTATCAAACTATATTTTTGGTTTATATTGTGCATGTAATAATTTTGGACATAAAGTTGTAAATTCCAGAGCTAACAAGCAGGGAACAATAACTACTTTGAGAACATACACAAAGGGGTTATTCAAAGAGACCTAGTGAAACATAGAGAAGAAGTTGTGAGTTTGAATCTTTGAGCGAGTGGAATGTTACAAATGTAACAATTTTTGACACATGGCCAAAAATTGCAGAATGGCTTGATCCCTCCTAAAGAACCTCAGCGAGTCACAAACAAGAACCTCGAGAAAATGACATGGATGAAAGCAGGATCAGTATTGCAATGAAGAATGCAGTTGTTGTACAAAGCTAAACACAAAAGAAACATGGTTGAGTATGTTGATAGTGGATGTTCAAAACACATGGCCAGTGATAGAACAAGTTTCTTACATTCTGAAGGAAAGAGATGGATTAATCTCCTTTGGAAATGATGATTCATCAAAATCATTGGAAAATGCACAGTCACAGGTAGAACAAGAATGAAAAGACATAAAACATTCTACTAGTAGAAGATATGAACCATAATAATTTAAGTGTAGGAGTCAAATGTGTGACCACGGTCATAAAGTTACTACGATTCACAAAAGTGTGAGATAAAAAGAAAAAGAAGGTTCGGGGAAATTGATTGCATTTCTGGTACAAGAACTTCAAGTAACATATATGTGTTAAGAGAAATTGGAAATGAAAAGTGTTGTCTAGGAAAGGAAGATTTAGAAAGTTGGCTATGGAAAAGAAAGAATAGGTCACATGCATTTTTATTAACCTTGTCAAATTCAGCAAAGAGAAAGTAGTGAGAGAATGTCCCAAATCTGAAACCAACCAACTTTGTGCAAGCATTACCAACAAGGAGAGAAAACAAACAAAGACAGGGTTAAAATCAAGGAATATTCAACAACAAAACCACTTGAAAATTGTGCATCTTGATCTAGTTGGACCAACTACAACAAAATGATTAAAAGGTGTAGAGATACTTTATGTTGTTAGTAAATGATTATACAAGAATTGGTAGTTTTCTTTCTCAGAACAAATCAGAAGCTTTTGAAAATTCAAGATCTACAAAGGAATGGTTGAAAATGAGATGGATTCAGAATCAAATGTAAGATTGGATATGGAGAATTCACCTCAAAGGAATTTGGACTACTACAACAGTCATGGAATAAAAAGGCAATTCACCTTAAAACAGGACACCTCAGCAGAATGGGTTGTTGAAAGAAAGAATAGGGCAGTAAAAGAAATAGGACCGAACAATAATAATGGATTCAAAGTTGATAGATATTTTTTTGGACACAGGAAGTGCACAACAATTCACATTCAAAATAGAGTATGCTCATAGCTAACAGCGATAAAACTCCCTACGAGCTATGGAGAGACCAACAAATATGAATCACTTTAGAGTTTTTGGAAGCAAATGCTACATCAAAGAAAAGAGAGAAAACAAATAAATGGAACAACTTTTTGAGAAGATGAAAAAGAAGAAGGAGAAGAAGATGAAGAGAGAATCCGACCAGTGAAGAGCAAGTTCAACAGGTATCTCCAAGACACCTAGCAAATGAGTGCAGGACAAATTATCCTTGATTAGATTGTGGAAACAAAGATCACGAGAAGTTGAGACTAGAAGAAAATACGTTCTACGAGAACAAACCCACCTAGCACTCTGATCTACAATTGAACAAGCTTGTTTTAAGAAGCCATCAATGATGAATTTTTGAATAAGGCCATGGATAGAAGAAATTGGATCAAATAGAAAAATGACACTTGGGGAATTGGTTCCAAGACGAAGATGAAGAGAATCCGACAGAAGTAGAAGAGCAAGTTCAACAAGTATCTCCAAAGACACCTAGCAAATGAGTACAGAAGAATTATCCTTCAGATTAGATTATTGGAAACAAAGATGCAGAAGTTGAGACTAGAAGAAAAATACGTTCACCAGAACAAACCCACCTAGCACTCTTATCTACAATTGAACCAAACTGTTTTGAAGAAGCCATCAATGATGAATTTTGGAGTAAGGCCATGGATGAAGAATTGGATCAAATAGAGAAAAATGACACTTGGGAATTGGTTCCAAGACTAAAGAATAAGAATGTGATCGGCACAAAATGGGTTTTCAGGAATAAATTGAATGAATATGGACAAGTTACAAGGAACAAAGCTAGATTGGTATGTAAAGAATATGCACAGATTGAAGGAATTGACTTTGAAGAGACATTTTCCACAGTTGCCAGAATGGAAGAAATCTGTTTGCTTTTAGCTTATGCATGCTCCAAGAATGTTAAAGTATATCATATGGACGTAAAATCAGCTTTTCTGAATGGGGAACTTGAAGGATAAGTCTACATTGAACAACCAGAAGGATTTCAGTTGTCAGAGAACACAGACTATGTGTGTAAATTAAAGAAGGCCTTGTATGGTCTAAAACAGGCTCCTAAAGTATGGTACTCTAGACTGGATAAGTATCTACAGTGGGCAGGGTTCAGAAAAGGAAGTGCAGACAACAACCTCTACATCAAGGTAAGTTAAGGTAATATTTTATTAATTGAAGTTTATGTTGATGATATTAATTTTGGTAGTGATGATGACAGGTTAAGCCAGAAATTTGCAAAAGACATGTAAAATGAATTTGAAATGTCATTACTTAGAGAACTATCCTTCTTTCTGGGACTTTAGATACATCAAAGAAACCAAGGAATTTTGATTTGTCAAACCAAGTATATCAGAGAAATGCTAAAAAGGTTCGGAATGGAAGATTGCAAACCAGTTGTAAGTTGAGCAAAGATGATGATTCAAAGTCTACAGATCAGAGGCAATATAGGTTAATGATTGGCAGCCTAGTATATGTGATAACATCCAGACCAAATGTAATGTAGGC
>SNQJ01S0208511.1:20098-30234 GCA_010110895.2 Picea sitchensis | reverse complement strand
TCGGAAGTTACCAAGGGTTACTACATCACCTCCCTACCAACCAACCCCATGACCATGCAATACATTGTGTAGAATTTAATTTAATATATATTAAAGAATGTGCACCCACCCATTGAAATAAAAATTGATTAGTAATATTACGGGAGAGTGTGCACTCAAAAAAGGGAGGAGGTATATTACTTTAATATTATATTAGGACTCTTTGTCATTGGAATCATATCTCACGGGAGAGATCACATGACTGTGTCGTAGGGAGATCTCATGAGGTCTTCGTAGTCAGAGACTTAGCATAGAATAAATTACAAGACTCCATTTCCCTTACCACAAGACCCTCATAACGACCATGCATATTTTACTATTTTTGTAAGAATAATTTTTTGTATTTTCTTAAAGAATGTGCATGCATTGTGTTGGAGCCGCCTTTTACAAGTGGTTGAAATATAATTCTTGCAATCAAAATTTTACCCCGATATGTGAAGTGGCGATGGCCGTTATAGTCCTAAGTCACCGTCGCTTAACCGTTAAGAAAGTCTATCACTTTTATTACCTCGCGCTATCGCGCTTCGGGAGTTACAAGTCGCAAGGTTTCCAAACTCCGATATGCGAAGTCATGAAACGGTTTTAAAACTTCACCCAGTTTAGTGTCAGGGGTAAGTCACTTTAAACCCTAGTTAAGCACTGTCAGGATTTCGTGACTTGGCGATCGCTCTCCTAAAAAACTATACCTTCGTAGCCCCAAGTCGCGAAGTCACGATTTTTATTAATTAAGCATGGGTTAATTAAGAACTTAAGTCAGATCACGATTTTTAAACTAAATCGCATCATCATGATTTTGGGTTTTGGGGGCTCAAAGGGTAGGAGTGAAATCTTCCGATACAGCGAATGCCGAAAAATGGGGATTAAAGTCTAAAACAAACTTAATTAAAGGAGCCAGGCTGGATTAATCGATGCATCGATGCAAACTTTAACATGCACCATCTATGGAGTAAATTTAAATGTTTTTTTCACTAATTCGTGTTATGACTCGTCAAACAATTATGGCATTTATTTTCAACTATGGCGAGGTGACAGATAGTAGGATCTCTCTTTTACTGCTAAATATTTCGTTAAGCGATTTGACCGTTCTATTCGCAAGGACACCAGGGGTTTAAATAACTAAGATAAAGAATTTTTTCATTTCATTTTTTTAGTTTTCATTCTTGTTTACGTGCAGAGCCATTTTACCAGGTTAACCATTGTTTTTTATTTTCAAATATGTTCGACAGGTGGTCCAGTTGCAGGTTTCATTCTCATGGCTCCACGAAAAATGCCCAAGTCAGCTGCCGAGAGTTCAGGTCAGGTTTTAGACGTTGTTTCCGACACCTCGCCTCGAAGTATTAATTCTATCAAGACATGGTCATACATTTCCAACATCCTGCAATCTGAGTCGATAGATTGTTCGGATGATTCTAGTGATAACGAGAAGGATGATTTATCAACCAAATACAAAATCATCGCTCAAGAAGATTTGCACAAAATAGCGGTGAGGCCCCAACTTCTTCCCTATTTGGATATGATCAGGTGGGCACTAGACCATGTGGACATCCCGACCAGGACAATTATCAACGAACATAAGGTGACGATTGGTACCTTCTGACCAGAACATTTGCGGGCAATGTATAAACTATCACCCATGCTGAACCTTACTCACAACCCCGAATTCCTAGAAGGATTCAAGAATAAGGAGTGAGAGCAGTATGAAAAAAGCATGTCCGATCTGATCAAGGATTGGGTCTCACACCCCGCGAAATTCAGGGCTGACTCCAATGGGATCTATTCAATCTCTTCTTTGGAGCCACAGTTCAAATACATAGCCATGATGACCTACAATTTGTATGGGAAGGAAGACACTACCCATTTCTTCCTCCCATGGGTGCCACTCATTCATACAGTCGCTGAGGGTTTCTCTTTCGACTAGGCCAAACTGTTGTCTAACAGTCTGACGAGTCGAATTACTGAATATCGAGCACAGAGGGTGAGTAAGAAAGTAGCTTCATTTTTTATGTTTTCTTACATCATGGATTCCATCTTCTTCATGACACCCTTCCCACTGATGAACTGGAGCTGGGATCCATCTAGTACAGAGCCTATCCATGTCTACCACTCGAAGCTATGGGAGGATAAGGCCAAAGAATTCATCTACGAGATCTTCAACTGGGTGATAGTGCCACTGCATGTCGCCATTTTTGGCCAGCCGCCTCCCAGGATATCAGATAGCGTCGCGACTAGCCTAAGAAGCATGGCAGATTGGTATCTAGAGGCGAAATTTTCATATATCAGGGTTTTCGACACCTCTGTCCCTCCATATGCCCTCCCGCTATTCCTGCCAGATAAGCTATTGTGTTGCGAGATTTCTAGACAGATTGTGCTTGGCGAAATAAGAAAAGAACTCAAAGGAGTATAAAAAAAGGTATGGTTTCCCTTCCCTATTCGTATTGGTGAGTATTCCTTATTAGATTTTGGCCACGCCAAAGCTGAGGCTATGGCTTTAGAAGAAATAAAGCTAGTAGATATTGAGTTCAAGAAGCACGACCCTAGTAAGGTTGTGAGCAATCACCTGGCAAGTTGTGGCCTGAAGAGGTATGAACACGAGGACTCCCCACATGACGAAATATTTCGGGGCACGAGGTCCTTCGCTGAAGTCCTAAGTCAGATTCAAGTCTTTCCACCCAAAGATATGTTTGAATTTTTCAAATTCCAGGAGCACTGATGGATTTGTCTCCCCTAGATTTTACAGGGTGAAGCCCCAGAGATTCCAGTTACAAAGCAGATGGGAGCCAAAGATGAAAATTTATCGAGTGCTAGCTGGGAGAAGGACCAAGGGAAAACCAAGGAGGCTGGAACCTCAGAGCAAGGGGCCGAAGTCCCCCAGAAGCAGGAAGGAAACCTCGAAAGGGGCATGCCAGGAAAGCAGGCCCAAGGCTAAGAGGAGATACCTTCGCAGGGATTGGGAAAATCACTTTCGATCGCGTCAAACAAGCCGGTTATAGAGGTCACCCCAAAACAAACATCCAAGGAAATCGACAGTCCGATTGCTATTGTCACGCCCTTGTAGTTCACAAAGGGGTATCCTGACGCGGGATGGATTTTCAATGAAGAACTGACACCTATGTTTGTAGAGAAGATCCCTCCTAACTAATTTTTCTTTGAAAAGAAAAGAAAGGTCGTGGTAAGGCAAGGATTTTATCAAAAAGAGGGCGTAATGGCTAAAAAATTTAAAATCATGATAGATGGGAAGGCCATGAAAGAGGGAGAATTTGCATAGGAGATAGTCGGGACACTAGGGGCTTATGCTACAGCCAATCAGTACTCGGTTGGGACTTTGATGGCCCAGTTGAAACGAAAGAACATCCTAATCAATAAATTGGAAGCTAAGGTGGATACTACCGAAGACAATGTCAGGGATGAGGTGAGTAGGAGCCTTGAGGAAGCTTGAACAGCCGACCTGCGTGAAATCGAGAAGCTCAGGTCCAACCTCAAGCAGGCGCGCCAGTCGGCGCAAACCAGCCAAACATAGGTAAGCTAGCAGGGTCAACAAATTATAGAGTTGCAGTCGAAATTGGAGGTGACCGAGAAATAGGTTGTAGACATAAAGGTGTTCAGATCGCAGGCCATCAAAATCTGACATAAGGTACTTATGGCTCAACAAAACCTGTTGGTAAAGGTGAGAACCATTCAGAACCATTTCCGAATGATAGATCAAATATTAGAAAATATTTATTCGAGAGAAAGAGAAGTCAGGGAAGCATGGGTCACTTTCCAAGACGTTGTTATAGCTACAACGAAGATAGATACGGTCAGCAGCTCAAAATTATCCATCGTGAAACAAACCAGAGGTAATATTCTGTTGAAGGTCTGGGAGCAGAACATATCAGAAAGCAAGGAGAGAGCTAACAAAGTAAAGATTTTTTGTGAGGAAACATTCTCTTTGATAAGTAAAGGTTTGCTAGACCTTGATAAGGAGAGCAGTGTTGGGACACTGGGAAAAATCAATATAGCTAAACATATGTTGGACATCAAAGAAAACATGGAGAAGCAACAAGTGGAGGTATCCCAAATTAGCCAAGTTGATAGGGATGATTTTAGGGGCTAAATTTCTCTCATGGGCTAATTTTCGATGGTTTTTCCCAAAAAAAGATTCGCTATTCTAAAAATGATTCGCCCAAATTCTATAGGATAAAATTATTTTAACTTAAAAATCACCAAAATTTTATACAAACTATATAAAATCCTTAGAAATTTGAATATTTTTACAAAAGTGTCGCCAAAAATTTATAATTGGCATATGAAGGATTAGTAAGATTCACCAATGTTTCTACATTTTAAAATGAATTTCCATCCTTAAAATCACCCTTGCAGGTTGATATGGCCCAAGTGGACAAATGGCTAGTACAACCAAGTTTACAATTATGCTCCATCATCGCAGAGGACCGACAAGTGAGAAAAAGTTTACCGCAGCTGGCAAAGAGTTGTTACACTCTTGAAGCAAGTGACCAAGCAGAGCCTTCCAGGTTGATATCCCAGTTGGTGGAGAGGTGCGTCACTTGCACCAAGCAGGGTAAAGGGCAAGTTTCTGGTGTAAAATAATGACATATGTCTGTCGTTCTATTTTTAGAACCCAAAGAGTAAAGAAAGGAAGGTGCTCTGCCCAAAGGAAGGAGGACAAAGACAAAGAAGTGAAACACATGAAATTCCCATTTTTTCACTGAAAACTTCTCGAATGATTGAGATTCGAATGTTTAGAAGTTTGTATAAATATGCATTTTGAAGTGAGAATATGGGGGGCTGGACCTTTCTTGGCTGATTGTAATAGAGACTTTCTTCCTTCTGAAAATTAATACAAAAAAATCTAAATTTTCTTGATTCCGTGAAGACTGAGTTATAAGTTTTGTTTTCTCCGTTATCTTACATTAAATTTCATTTCGCATATATATTTCTGATGAATGCTTAGCTACAATTTAGTTCAACTTCTACTGTGGTGACCAACATTTTAGTCATCTAATCGCTTGCATTTTTTCCTCTATATCAACTATCAGTAGGTACATGACCTGTGAACTTTTTAGATCTCTATATTTTATGCTTCATCAGATTACTTCTTGCCTTTTTCTTCTTTTGTTTACAGGGCGAGATTCTCCCTTGATAGGAGCCTCGCATTGTCGACTGCTTAATGTTTTATCACATTTCATACATGATTCTTTAAAAAGTTAACTCAGTTATGGGAGAAGGCCTTTGGTTTGTGTTCTACCTTTAACATCGTATTTCAAAAGTTCTCTTTTATACAGTCAAAAAATTGAAGTAGCATTTTAAACCTCGAACTTTCTTTTCATTTTATGTTCCTCCATGACTGTGCCCTTTGCAAGACAACCCAACATTGAACCCCACCTATCGGATCAAACCAGCATTGCTTTGAACCTTTTTGACACCATACTTAAAACTGCCATCACCCGGGTCGAACTCGAATGTTCATGGGCCGCAATTGAATGGGATATAAGCATCCAGGAACGTTTGGAAGCGAGATAGAGACAACCTAGAAATCAACGTTAGCTTCCTTTTCCCGAAGGTTGATTTTTCCCCTTTTATCTTTTACTCACTTTCGGATGCCTAGACCCTGTACTTTCTAGCCTTAAGTACAGAGTCTGGAACAACATCTTTATGGCGTCGTTGCTGGGGACGAAGTTACGAAACCTTTTCCCTGGGAGAACAAAACTTTTGCAAGCTTCTACCCTTTGATAGTGAACAAAGGGTGAACACCCTCTAAAGGATTTTTATTTTATCATTCACTTGGTGACTCCATGTTTAAATAAGTTGGCATCTAGTTGAAGGAACACCAGACAAAACCCATATGGTACACAGACTAGGCCCATTTTCGATCCCAAAAAAATACTGAAAACAAGAGGTTACCTTAAGACAACCACTACATTCTACCAGCTTAGGTACACACAACCCAAGGCCAAGATTCCTTTTGAACCTCTAACTTCGCATGAATCCCCCCCTAAAACCCTCAACCAAACTTTAACTATCCCTGAAATTAAAAATGAAATTCATCCGACAACTTCTGGCGTACATAAAGGTGAAAATCCCTCAATAAATTTAACAGCGAATGATGTCCCACCAACTCTTCAGTTAGATTTCCTGACCTCATAGAGTCTCAAAGAGTATACCATATACACAGATTCCACGCCCACGGGTTCCCCTGATTACATCTCTTGCAAATCTGAGGAACCAAGTCCTCGCATCCCTTATCCCCCTTCTTCAGTTTTCTCATCTCTCGAAGAAGCTAAAGATTCACTTTTAGTTTTCTAGAACCCTCTGTATAACGCATTGTTTTCCTATCCAATAGTATCGATGGCGGCCACCGGAGGGGGAGGTGGAGGGGTTTTAGGAGGAGGAGCTGGAGGGGCTCAAGGAGGAGGAGGGGGGGGCCAAGGGTCGCCCCTGCCCCGTAGGGTTTTTGCTAAAGTAGCTGCTAGATATGCGCCTCTGGTCCTACCTATCCCTCTTCATGACCTTCCTGAAAATTACATGAAAAACTTACCAAAATTTACAGGGGAAGGGGACCTGATCGCGGCCGAACATATAAATTTCTTTGATCAGTTCACATATATCCTAGGTCTTGAACACGAAGACGTATATTCGAGGTTATTTGTTCAGAATTTTGAAGGACAAGTACGAGCCTGGTTTCGAAGTCTACCCGCAGGTTCGATATTATCCTATGATGCCCTAGAAGACTCTTTTCTTAGACAATGGGGCGAAAGAAAAGACCATTTGTATTATTTGACCGAGTTCAGGTCTTTAAAAAAAAAAATTTCGGAAACCGTTATGGATTTCATTCAAAGGTTTAACAAGTTATATAATAAGATCCCAGTCGAAGTTAAACCATCCCAACCTGCAGCCAAGGTAACCTTTGCGGGAGCCTTCGAATCCAAATTTGCACTTCTGTTGAGAGAAAGGAGAGGGGCTACCCTGACCCAAATGCAAGACCATGCCGAATAGATCGAATCTAACATGATGGCTTCGGGCAAATTAAAAAAAAAAAGTAGAAATGGGAAACCGAGAAACCAAACGTTTTAAGGAACAAATGGGACCCTCAGGGCCTAGTAGATCCTTAGATGATAAAATGGATGATATGTCTAGGATAATTAAAGAGCTATCTAATAAGATTTCCATAATGGAGCTAGATCAATCCAAGGCAGATCCTTTCATT
Source organism: Picea sitchensis (assembly GCA_010110895.2). Taxonomy (NCBI): domain Eukaryota; kingdom Viridiplantae; phylum Streptophyta; class Pinopsida; order Pinales; family Pinaceae; genus Picea; species Picea sitchensis. The sequence continues at coordinate 22,991 of SNQJ01S0208511.1, read as the reverse complement.
AAGAGGGAATTCAGAAGAAACCCCAACCCTCAAAATCAACAAAGACAGATTAAAATTGAAGACCAGAAAATTCAAACTCCTTTAAAAAATGAAAATTTTATAGGGGGAAATGACCTGCAAGATTTTGAGGATCTGGAAGAAGACGTAAACAATTTGGGTGACGACTGCACACAACCTCATTTAACTAAAGAATATTATGAGAATTCCTTGGACACAGAGCAACCATCAAATAAATATGATGACATAAACAACACTGATGTTTTTGTCTATCAACAAATGACCGATTCTATAATGGCCAAGGTCCAACATAAGTACAACTTGAGGCCTAAAAACAAACCTGTGTCGACTCCTCAACCCAAGAAAATTATTCCTAGAGGTGAAATATACGAGCCTTCCCCAAAGGAGACCGAGATACCTAATAGCAAAATAAAAGGGGTAGATTCACAGAATCCCAAAGTAAAGGAGGCTGAGACCCAAGAAAAAGAAACTAAGACAGCTGAAACACATACATCGATAAAGAAACTCACGGAAAGTAAATCAAAACAAACAAATAAGTTAGAAAGGAAGGAGTTCGAGGTTTCAACCAGAGAAACGGACAAAGGTGTGGGAGGTTTCAACCTTGAAAATGAGATAAATAAGATCAAAATACCAATCCCTCTGGTCGAATTAGCAAAGAATCCCGTGTATCGAAAGCAGATAACCAAAATGATAGGTTTTTCGGATCTAGAAAGTCACTCTAATGTGATAAACTTGGAAGATGATAAGACTAATATCACTTTTGGTCCACATTTCAAGGTTGTCAGAGACACCGCCGCTCCCTTCTATATTTCCCTGAATGTGCATGATCGACTACTGCATAACTGCATGCTAGACTCTGGAGCCTCACATAATTTGATTCCCAAGTCTATTATGGATAGACTAGGCCCCGAGATCACCAGGCCTTATGGATATGATAAAATATTTAGTAGTCACTCTTGCACAGTTTCCAATGAAAAGCGTCATGATGGATGTAGTTATCGTCGATATACCTATGAAGTATGGCTTGCTACTATCTAGGTCGTGGGGAGCCAAACTTGGGGGGTCTCTTCAACTAGACATGACCTACGCCATGGTTCCTGTGTTTGGTGGACAATTTACTCGGCTATATAGGGAAACGAGGTTAGCATACATAGTGAGCGACCCACATAATCCTCACAATTATCCTATTTATGTTGCTGATCAAGATCTAGGGAATTGTATTTTGTCTTTTTATGATGGTGTAAATAGTTGTACAGAAGACAATTACATAGATAAAAATGAATCAGTAAAGATAGACAAAAATATGTATAGCACTGGAATTTGGAAAATGTTTTTTTACAATGCCTTGTCATATGAAGGAGAAGGTGCAGGAGTACTGTTTGTAGCACCTGAAAATGAATTTGGTATTCCTTTCTCTTACAGGCTTCAGTGGGATATAGACTACACAAATAACATATGTGAGTATGAGGCTCTAGTCTTGGGGTTGAAAGCTGCCAGGAAGCTGAACATAAAGAACTTGGAAGTATATGGAGACACAGAGTTGATAGTGAAACAGATAAATCGGAAATACCAGGCCAAACACCCAAGATTGTGATCTTACAGGAATTGTGCCTGGGATTTAATAGAAAATTTATTCTCATCGGTAAATGTTCATTTCATCCCACACGCTGAAAACCTGCAAGCCAATTCATTAGCCAAAGCAGCCTCAACGTTTTCCCCCCCTACAGTTTTCAAACTAAGATACCACATAGAGGTGAGGAACAGACCTTCCATACCAAACAACATCCAACATTGGCAACTATTTGAGGATGACGAATAAATCAAGAAGTTCCTCGAAATGGTGGATGACTTCGTCGAAACTCACATTGACCAAGAAAACTAAAATGACCACACATGGATCATGCAAGAGGGAGAGGATCCTCAGGGGTTCCAGGAAAAGATTTCTAATCATCGCATGTTGGTTTTAAAGAACAATCAGATTCCAAAGGGACTAATCCCTCTGGAGAGACTGTTCAACCAAAATGATATGCTCATAAAATCTACTTTGCAACCCCAACCAGAAGAGGTTGAAGACTGTGACATAGGGACCAAAGAGGAGCCTAGGATAGTAAAAATATCAAAGTATCTCCCTCTTGAGACAAAAAGTAAATATGCTAATCTACTCAAGCAGTATAAAGACATTTTCACTTGGTTGTACGAAGAGATGAGAACCTATGACACTGCTATGATTGAACATAAGATACCCCTAAAGCCTGGTGTCAAACCTTTTAGACAAAAACTCAGACAAATCAATCCTATTTTATTGCCTGTGGTCGAAAGGGAAGTCAAAAATCTCCTAGACGCAAAAATAATCGTACCACTGAGATACTCCGACTAGGTAGCAAACCTAGTCCCGGTTAGAAAGAAAAGTGGGGAGATCATACCGTGTGTTGATTTTAGAAATCTAAATAAGTCTTCCCTCAAAGATAATTACCCTCTACCCAAAATGGATCACATTTTAGAAAAAGTAGTTGGGGAAAATAGGATGTCGATGATCAATGAGTTTTTTGGGTACAATCAAATTGGTTTCAACGAGCACGATAAAGAAAAAACAGCCTTCACCACCCCTTGGGGTACCTTTATGTATGATAAGATGCCTTTTGGTTTAATGAATGCAGGTGCTACTTTCCAACATGCTATGGATATTGCTTTCATCGGTGAAAGGGACAAATTCATGGTTATCTGTCTTGATGATCTAACTGTTTTTTCTAAATCTTATGAAGATCATCTAATACATCTCAAGCAGACGTTTGAGAAATGTCACAGGTTTGGTCTGTCCTTAAACCCCAAAAAGTCTCACTTTTCTATGCAAGAAGGTAAACTCTTGGGCCATATT
>SNQJ01S0208510.1:0-16311 GCA_010110895.2 Picea sitchensis | reverse complement strand
TCAAACTTGTACAACCTGGTAATATCATCAACAATTCCAGTTGCAAGAACATGCTTAGGATCTTTTAGATCATTGATTACAACTTGGTGAGGTGAAAAAAAAATGGTTTTACTTTCACCTGAATGAGTGATTTGATATACTGATAGAAGATTACAAGAAAGACTTGGAACACATAATACATCATTGAAATGACCATTATCTACTTGAACTGTTTCAAATCCTACAACACTAAGAGATCTATCATGACCAACAAATATTTTCTTGGTGTTACATTCATTTAGAGCAGAAAATATGTCTTTATCGTTAGCCATATGATAAGATGCTCCTGAATCAATAAGCCACTCATCAGAAGAAGCAGTAGAAGTTGTATTGAAGGAGAAACCAGAAGCGAAAAGTGCATGTCGATGAGAAGAAGAAGAAGAAGTAGAATCAATACTGATGTTATGCTTCTTCATTGCTACTTCTAAAGCTTCCATCTTCTTGAAACATTTGGACTAATCATGACCATCTTTATCACAAAAGTTTCAATGCCTGTCCGTCTTCTTATTTTTATATTTTTCTCCTTTGTCACCATTAGGAGCTGAAGCTGTCTGAGCGGGTTTGGGACCCTTATGTTGCTTGTTGTTGTAGTGAGGATGTTGCTTCTTGGGATACTTGGATTTATCTTTCTGATGGGAAACTAAGGCTTTGTTGGAGATACCTGCAGTGATGACCACTCCAAGTTGTACAATCTTATCTTCCTCTCTAATCAAAGCAACACAAAAGGACTCAAGAGTGGGTTTTTGATAAGCTTTCCATAGAGCCTCTCTCATTGCATAAAAGGTAGATATAAACACAGAATATGGACTACCTAGCTTAGAAAGAATAAGATAGATGCAACACTCTTCCTCCATTTGTATCTCACATTCTTCACATAACATTCTGAGTATTTTAAACTTATATAGATAGTCTCCAAGGAAAGAAAAATCACTTGGACTTAACGTTAGTACTTTATTTTCTAATTGTTGTGCTCGAATAATATTGAATTTACCAAACACAGATTCAATCTTTTCCCAAGCTTCATGGGGGTCATCAATTTGTTTAAGGTGGAACCTTAAATCAAGAGATGGACATTCTGATTAGTCCACGTGCTTCGTCACTCCTATTAGCCCATTTGAATTTTTTATCATCATCAGTGGGTGCTCTTTCCTTTCCCAAGGTAAGCCGGTACAAGCCTTTACTTCTTAATAAATCTTCCATATGATATTTCCATTGGAAGTAGTTAGTGCTGGTAAGCAAAATATTACTTGTAGAAGCCATATTAAATATGCAGATAATATGGATTTAAAAACTGAAACTGATGATCTGGATGGAAAGATCTCGAAAAGTTATGTGGTTTAAAAAAAAAAGGCACTGAAAACGGACTTCGTATGTGAGAGTTATTCCCTTTTAAAAAAAGACATAAATGATAACCAAATGACCACGTGATAGTGTAAGTTGCTTTATGAAGTGACCCATTTTTATAAGGAGAAGTGGGGGTCACTTTTACAATGAAGTTACTTTATAAAAGAGAAGCTGCATGCAAAATAAATAACTCTAAAATAAAATATTAAAGCTACTTATAGTGATTCACTTTTATACTTGAAGTGAAATACACTTTACAATTTGAGCATGATTTTTTTCAAAAAAAAGTAACAAAAGAGAGACTTGAACTCAAGACCTCTTACTTAATAAGGAAACTTTTAACCAAATGTTCTAGCCAAACATATTGTATTTTTTAGGAAAAGGATTGGGGTTGTTGTTGTTGAAGATGGCCTTGGAGAGCATGCTAAAAAAAACTCTTTTCACGCAAGAAAAAAATTTCGCTTCTCGATGACAATAAGGGTTAGATCTCAGTTAGCTTATCCAGAAGATGCACCTTTTCCTATATGTTTCTGATTTTCCGAGATCGCACAGGGCGCGTGTCAAAGAGCATATGTAGATCTTAAAGAGTAGAAACCCAAAAATAAATAATACAAAACTGAAATAAAACCAAAATGATACTCTCCAAAAATTAAAAAAATGTGTATTCAAGCTTTATACCTTTGGATCTGACTGAAATGGTTGTATCTTGGGAAAACAAAAACCTTTTCGAGTGAAATGAAGAGTGTCCCTAACTGAAACGAGCGCTCCGGACCCAATGGAATAGTCACCTCAACCCATAAATGTACGAAAATGACAAAAAATGGATATGATGAAACCAACTTCACGATCTCGATCTACAAAAGGAGCGGGTCTTCAAATAGGCTCTGATACCATGTTCGTAAACACTGGTATTCCAACAGAGGACAAGCACATTCAATAACCACTCACATAACCAGATCAAATATCAACACACTGATGTTTTCACGTGGTAAAAACCCTATGGGGAAACATCCACGGCCCTAGCCAACACGGCCACTTGGAGTAGTTTATTAATGCAAAAGAAAAATATTATAGAGATATTTTACAAGAGAGTTTCTCACAATCAATCATCGGAAAATGACCCTCCATACTCTTTAAATAGATATCATGTACTAATTGGGTGTTAAGCCACAGATCAATGGCCGTTAAGATCGAGGAGAGTATAAACCGTCAGATCACTCTATGTCGGGAACATATCGTGACCGTCGGATTTCCTAACTACAAATGCATACTAAAGAAACAAACTAAGAAACACACTTTTACCTAACGACACATTAGACTAAGTAGATCTTAAATAACTCCTAAGTGTCTAAATATCCTAACACTGATTATTCGGTTGCTCTGACCTTCTCAATAGGACAATCTCGCTGGTAATGTGTCTCTCCACATGTCCAACATCTAGTCTTCAGTCCAGTGCTCCTGGTCCCCGAAGTAGAAGTTGTTGGCCAAATAGTCTGTGATCCTGGCATGTTCTACTGAACAAGCCTAAAATGTTGTTGTTGTTGTTGTTGTTGTTGTTGTGGTCCTCTATAAGTAGACCTCTGTTGAGGAGTCTATCACCATGGTTTCATGAACATAGGTCCTTTGGGAGTATCTCAATGCTCTAAAGTCTTTTTGGCTGGTGTCTGATGTTGTCGTGCTCCTGATGACATATGTTCAGTCTGTCTAGACGAAGTCCTACCCTGACCCCCATTGTTCATCTCTTCCTCAACTATGAGGGCCTTCTGAACTGCATTGTGAAACATCTGAGGCATTAGAATCCTCACGTTTGCACGAATGTTAAATTTAAGGCCGAATACAAACTTGTTGACCTTTAACTTCTCCATGTTCAGATTTGGATCATACTAAGTAGCTCCATGAATCTGGCCTCATACTCTGGCACCGTACGACCAACCTTTCATAAGGCGTTGAACTCATTAAGCTAGTGCTCAATGAATTCCTTGGAAAAGTACCTCTCTCAGAACCATTCCTCGAACAAATCCCATGACATGTCTTTGACGACCATGTTTAGTTGAGGTAGGAGTGTCTTCCACCATAGAAGAGCACTCCCCTTAAGTTGAAAGACCATCATGCAGACTTTCATGTTGGAGGTGTAATCACGAAGTGTGAAGCACATTGCCATATTCTCCAACCATGCCTCGGCAGCTGAGTCGTCTGTGGAACCCATGAACTCGGGAAACTTCACCTTCTCGAGTTCTCTATGTATACTACTACTACCAACTGGAGCGCATTGTGAACCCTCATTGGGTACAAACACTCTTCCCTCATCTCAATCCAGGTGGTTAATCAATGCCTTTGACATCCTCTAGAAGGATCTCATCACACCTACCACACCTCCCATAGCAACATGCTCCTGCTCAGTAATTTGCTCATCTCCCTGGGGGTTAGACCCTTCTGGCATGGATATTATCAGAGGTGTCACACATCTTTCGCCTACACCACGTCGTCTACTTCCCCTGTGTTCTCTAACCATGATTACCTACATGTACAAATTCAAATTTAATTAGCGATATAATTTTAATCATTTATTTAACACAATGGAAGGCGTAACAGTCCAATGTTGCAGGGTTGAATCCTCTCTAATACCATATGTAACAATCCTTACTGTATACGATCCAAGTAACTTAATATAATAAAATGGAAATATTTGTTTTTGAATTTATTAAGAGCATATGCCCATATAATATTATAAGTAAGACAAAAAGTTTACATTAATAAAACTTATATGTAATCGATCTAATAAGTTCCACATCTCTATAGTTTACAAAGAATTAAAATATAGAGACTAAAATTCAACATTTGTAATCCCATAAACATTCCATCTCCGCAAGGATATAAACATCCTATATAATGAAAACTACTAGAATTACAAACTAAGACAATATTTTTCTATCAGTACACAAAGCTATTGAAGTAAATTCTTCACAATCTTTTAATTTGGATTGCATAAAAAAGCCTTAAATGTTTTCACTTATCTCTAATACTAAGTTAATACCCTCCCTTTTTCTGACAAAGACTATGCGAACATACTAAGATTTCAATCTTCCTTGAATAATTCATGTGGCGCAAATAATCCGAACAAATATTTAAGGTAAAGATTTCTCTATGCGCTAGGTAGTTAGATCTACCTTACCTTTGTAGATCCCAAAATTTTTACATTAAATCTTGTAAGTTCTGAAGTTATCTATCTTGTAACTCACGCAAATTTACACAATTATGTATTATGATATTTCAAAATCAAATTCTTCCTCCAGGTTATATATATACAAATATTTATGAAATGTCGATGATGAAGCAATATAACAATCAATAATCACTACCTTTATACAATTTTCATTAAATAAAACTAGTTATTGCTTACCCTAGCCCAACAATTTATAATGTTATTAATTCTAAAGTAAAGGGGAAGGTAAAAGAGATTGTTCCTTAAGAACTTATTGAACAATAATGATAATATTCGTTTTATGAGATAAAGAAGTAACTTAATAAATTTTAAAGTAAAACACTTCTTAAAAGAATAAAATCAAACCCATAGTGAAGAAAGATCTAGGTTAATTACCCAACTCATAAAGCTCGTCAACCAATCCAACATATAGGCTAAATCTGGATCATTCGCTACTGCGTGAGAATTTATTAGACCCTTATAAGTTCATTATTATTAAAACAAGATTTATTTCAATACATGCATAACACCTATTGGGATCAATACTCACCTGAGTTAGGATAGGGTTATTCATCCTGACATTAAATTTTTAACACAGAATCACTAAAACTAGATAACTTCTTCTACAAGTAAAGTGACCTATCTTTACCAAGAATAAAAACTAGGTTATGGAACATCTAATATATTCTAGACCAAAGTGAAAGTCAATTGCACCCCTCCTCATTAGAAATGATTTTTATCTTTATCTTCATTTACCTTACTCCCCCCCCATCTACTATGGTGAATCTATATAAGAGGGAGTGATATTTATTGATATAACTAAAAGTACTCATTGGTACCTCGATGACTTAACAATTTATCTGTTGTTTCATAGAAAGGCTTACTGGAGTAAATTCTAAATCTATACTCAGGTTCGCCAGTCGTCAACAAGAACAACTAAACTTGACTCCTCGAAAACTAAATTCTCGACCTCTTGTCAACTTAAAATCTAGTCATCCAACACCCACAATGATAAGGTTCCCTATGATATTTTTCTAAAAATAAGGGAATGAAATCGCCATGACTACCCAGACATGGACTACTAACACTACCCCAATGGCTATGCTAAGATACGTACCCAACAAAGAATGGTAACCTAACAACAAGACAAAATCAAGCATTCAACTAGAGAATCGGTCGTACTTCATCGCTTCTACTATGAGGATGGAAAACTAGAATGATTACTAGCTCCAGGCAACCATTATTTTTATTATTTCGAATGAAATAATCAAGAGGCATGCCCAATTTCATTAGCAACTCACACTGTATATTATCATAATCTGAAATTATATGCAATTGATAATAATCATTTATGAAGATAAGGACAAGATACAAATTACCCTAAAATAGAGATGTTACACTCTTAGTGGTGGTGCTGGCAATGAAACTATTAAAACCAGCTTCTAATCTAGAAATTGCACCACATAACATAAATCACGGTGTTTTGATATCTCTTAGAGATTCGGTCATTGATTTTCATATCTACATTTTACATTCCCTTTTGCGGAGAAATTAATTTGTATTCGTATCATTCTTCTTATTATTTTTTTGTCATTTGGTTGTTATTTTTTATCCAGAATTAACACAGGTTCTACAATTTCACCGATTACGAGTTTTATTCCATAATGAACTTTTAAATTTTACTCATATACTAAAATAAAAGCAAGAATGATTACATTGAATAGTGAAATCAGAGGTGAATATTATCGTCAACGATATATTTTGTTATTAGTATGAAGGAACACTTTACCAAAAATTGGGGATACTCAAATCAAGAGATATTCTACCACTGTCTACTATTACAGAAGAAAAGAAATGAGATACCATACGCATAATTTCCACAATACAGGAATTTACAGTCTCATTGATTTGTGAAGGAATTAGTAGAAATAATGTGATTCTTAATATAATTAAATAGAATCAGTTTCAGGATTGTAACATTTCTATTCAACATCTAAATCCAGCAGAAAACTGTGTAAGACTTAAGTTAAACCAAGATCCAACTAATATGTACATCAATATGGTAGTTTATAAGTCATGAAGGCAATAGTGTTTCGTTAAACCAATCATTTTCAGACAGTTAAATTGAACGTCTATGAAAAATATTCATGTATGTAAGTGAAATTGATTGAGGAGTTATAATTTGGTAATAGAATATCCTATGTTACTTAAATTTAAGTACCGGTTCATTAAATCTATCATCTATCAAATAACATTGTCACCAAGAAAATTTCAATTACACACCAATAACAAATATGTTTACAATATCGTGACCAAAAGAAGACTGATTCTTGGTTGATGTTGATCTTTGATCCAGAGAGTCACGCTAATATCCTTCCTTTCACCTGCTAATCCAGTGACTTCACCGATACCTCCCAGCGAACGCTAGGGGTACTCTTCTTCCCCCTTATCCTCTGAGCCTCAAAGGGGCCACACACAATAAACCAAAGAACAGTAGATCCAAGTTTTCCTTACAAGGAAGAGCTTCCACTTTTTCTTCAAGCTTGGTATCCCAACTCTCACAAGTAAAACATAGTCCACAATAAATTTGGCAACATAACCTTACCCAGAATAAATGAGTCCATTTTACTTCTTCACCATTTGTTTTATATAAATTTCCTCATTGACCCATGTCCTCATGCACAAATAATTAACTTTTTAAATTAAATTAATTATGATTATTCATCCACACACTTGTCACACTCTCCCCAAGTTGCACAAGTAATTACCATTTTTATTTTATTAAAAATCCAAATTCCCTCACATTCCCCAATGTGGTCCTATTTTCTCTCTTAGTTGTCCCTTTGTTCCCGAGATTCTCATTTAATGAGTGTCTCCTAACTAGATCTTAGTTAGATTTGGAATAAGAGTCTTCTTCTAATTATATTAGTGGTATCTTGACTCTAGATACTGTTATATGTGTACACCTATTCTCTCATATTTTATTTATTTCTATTTTAAAAATCCCTTTTATTATTTTCATGCACACATGTGCATTTTATCCAATCTTTAGATTTTATTCCCCTTTTTCCTAGAAATTGATTTATCTCAATTCTTTTAATTTATTTAATATTTTTATTTAGTCCCCTAATTAAACTTAGACTTAGGTTTAGTCTTAGGATTAGGCTTAGACTTTTATTGGGATTTATAATTAATAAATTCATGGTTTAATTAATTATTTTAATCCAACAAGGTCTAATGATTTCAATGTTTTCTAGGTCACCTAGATTTATTGACTCAAGTTTTTAATTACGTGATGTGCCCTTCAAGATGCACCTCAGTGCTCCAAGGGTGTCGCTCACCTTTGACTGGTTTTGGAAGTTTTTCCAACCCTTGGAGTCAACAATCCATTCGGTCGACCTTGTGAGAGACTAAGGGCTTCTAAGGAATAAGGACTCCACCTTATTGTGCGCTCCTTAGAAATCTTTGTGATTGATTGTCTCGGTTCGCCCTCATGACATCCTGGACCTCTCAAACTAGGTAATGGTTAACCTACAGTTCATACCATGGTGGGAGTGCTAGTAGGCTATGATAGGGACACTGCCACACCTCTCCCTCAATGTCTGGTTTCTGTGCATGGCCTCTCTACTCCTTATGTGAGGCGGATTAGCAAGCATCGCCAAGCCTGCATTCAATGATAAAACCCATGTCAAAAATCCATCTACATAAATTATACTGTAATCAATCATATTTCACAAGTGCATAAATGAAATACTCAATCAAAATACAATTCATTCCCTGACTCAATCTGGAGTCTAAGTAAGTCCATTGATTCCATCAACATCCATAACCTGTCATGTGTTCTACACACTCAGGAAAACTCATCAATAGAATTTGTTAATATATATACATCAAATAAAAATAAGTCACAACACATTATCATCATTATGTATACTCCATAATCGAAATGAAATCACAATGTACCATAACTGGATCACTTGCACATAAGTGTCCTCAAAGAATAAGTCAGTAAAAGTGTGATTAGTAGAGCGAGATGTTACAACCATACTCTCTCCAACCTATACGAGATTGATTCCCATATCATTGTAGAAGGAATACACACTACAACATACCATGTTCAACCATAGAAGAGTTGAGTAAGTGGAAAAGAAAACCCTAAGGAAACCAAGTTGATTATAGAGAGTTGTTATTTCCATGATGATTTTGTAAGTATGAAAGTAAAGGGAATAGATCTTGATGCATGTGTCACAAATAGAGAACATTGAAGATGACATTGATTAAAACCTACAAATTCACACATCATATAATTTTTACGTGCATGATGGTAGAAGAGAAGTGTGACTTGGAATTCCTTTCAATTGACAGTAGGGAATTTTTTTAACATACTCAAAGAGACAATTGTTTTATAAAGGATATCCTAGATGTATAAGAAAAAAACAAATTCTTTGTAGAGGAAGTTATAATGTCCCCCAACCCAGTTGAGGTCCATTACGTGTGGAATACTCATCAAAATTGAAATTTTCTATTAAATGAATTATTGTAGCTTATCAACTATGAATTACATACAGATTTAACTACCATGTGATGCCTTTAAATTGATGCATCTACAAAATGCTAAAATGAATATGAAATGCAGCTAATAATTCATTGTAGCAGCATATAAATTAGTCTTATACACAGAGTTCATCCACAACAATTGAAACTCATAATGCAAGTTAGAAAACAAATAAAACACTTATCTTTTAAAACAGTTGTACAACCAGTTGCTTGGGATGGATGTTCCACCCAACCATAGACTCGTTTTTTGAACTATCAACAGTAAGTCACCTCTAGGATTGGGATAGAAATCCACAAAAGAGGGTGGTCTCTCATTGTCCACTCATAGCTCAAAAATCCCACAACCCACTGGTATTCTCCTACAATTATCCCAATTTTCCACCAGCTCTCTTCCTTTCGACCTTCCTAACCCAATGAGTGTACTCCTTCATTTATATCATTCTCTCGGGTGTCCCATTCATTTATTAGGGTCTCTCTATCACAAGTAACCATGAATCTCTCTGCTAGGAACTCAAAGGAACTCACTGCTAGGAAAAATACCATAAAAAACAAAAAACACTTATTGTTACAACGCAACTCACACAGGATCTCACTCTTCAGGCATGAAAACCTAGATTTTTAGTCTTCTACTCCAAATATTCTCCAAAAACTCTCCAACATTCTCTATAATTCACCCTCCATGGTTTTTGTAGCTCCAAGCTCTTCTTTTATGCCTTCTCTTGTTGTTCATGCCCAAAACATTGATTGTCTAAAATTGTTGTAACAACCCATACGAATTTCCTCCCTTTGGATTGCTTGCTTGACTCACAGACTTCCCCAAGCTGGTTGTACTCAAACCCCATGATCCCAATAACTATGGGATGTGACTTCTCACACCCACCCTCTTACATGCATTCATTGATTGGCTTCAGAGACACTCAATCATAAAATATTGTTTAATACATAATGATAATCAAATTCAGGAATGTGGGTGGAATTAATAGAAATGGGTAATTCCCCCTTGGACCACTCTCTTAAACATTCTTCTAGACCCTCCTATCTCTCATGGATTAATCATTCCCCATATTTTTCCATGTCCCCTTAGCAATTGGAATCACATTTATTATTAAAACTTAGAAATACATTTCACATATGCATCGCTTAGTCGTAGCCACACATTATATCTACATTAAGCATTAAATAAAATGGGGATTATAGTGGTGATGTTACATTCTCCCTTCCCTACAATTTTGCACCATCCTTGGTGCACACTATATTAATATACATGCACAAATTACATCACAATACTTATAAATAAAATTCTGCAATTTTGCAACTCCAATAGTAGTTCCAACCATAATCTTGTATCCCCCTCAACCCGCTATCCCAAGAAATGAACCATTAATTTATTAGGGCTAACCCAATGAATGTGCCATTCTTTTATGAGGGCCCCCATTGCATGTTGGCTAGGAATCTAATATGTGGTTCTAGCACTCTAGCTACTCAAAATGGATTCTTGCTTGAATTTGTTTTCTTCAAAATTGACAAAAATGTGCGAGTATTCCTCCCCCATATTTTCTTTGGTCTCCCATTTATCATATTCGGGATCATAATAGGTCTATTGAAGTTTAACAATCCCTATGGATTTGTTCTTGATCACTTTTACTTTTCTTTCTAGGATGTGCACTGGTTCCACCCAAAAATCCCCTTAGTGTTCCACATGGATCATAGTCCAATCAATTATGTGGTTATTGTTAGGCACATATTTCTTTAATAATGACACACGAAATACATTATGCACTCTCATGGATGCAATCAATGCTAGCATGTATGCAACTGGCCCTATATTTTTTGATATTTCAAAAAGTCCATAATATCTTGCTCCCAACTTTGGGAAACTTCCTAATCTTAGCAAACTTATCTTTTCCTTCACTTTTAAAAACATATGCTCACCCACTTTAAAATATCTAAAAACTTTGTTCTTGTATGCATAACATTTCTGCCTATCCTAGGCGGTCTTTAAATTCTACCTAATCTGTTAGGGACCTAACCCCTCACGTAGGTAGAATAATAAATTTCCATGTAATAAAGGTCAATATTAATAAGGCCTTGCAATAAGGAAGAATAAGTCCAATGTAAGAAGACCTAATAGAAGCTTCCGCTTCTAGAAGGATCTTCCTCTAGATTGTTCTTTTGGTAGGCATATTTAGTATAAATAAGAGTCAAGGGTATGAGAAGTTTTGGGTCTTGGATATTATTGTAATAGAGCTCTGCTCTGCTGGAGGTTGCCCCCTCGAAGAGGCAAGTGAACATTGCTCTCAGTAATCAAAGTTCTCTTCTGGTGTTATTCTGGTATCATTTTGGTATTATTGTGGTCTTTGTTTGGTTATATTGTTGTTTATTTTCCATTTCTAGTTAATTATTTTTGTTTTGCATACTATTTTATATCTGGAATATTACAAGTGGTATCAGAGAACCTTCCTTGGCATAAAATTGTGGGTTAATTTTTTTATGGTAGAGACGTATTCCAACATCTTTAAGCTACAAAGATCTTTCGTTATGCTCATAAACCCACGGTCAGGGATTAATACACGCAGGAAATACAAGTGGTACTTAAGCGCACATCTGTTGGCCACCCTTGTAACCCATGTTGGTACCTCTTCGAGAGGTATCACATCAGAAAAAACCTATATACAGATCATCCTAGATCTCCTGAAGCCCTCCATAGATAAACCGATCGGTCGCTTGACTGCTATAGTGCCACCTAAAACAACACTCGGGAAGATACTCTCTAGTACCTGGGTAGTCAGGTAGTATGGCTAAGGGCATGGTATAGCCTCCTTAGTTGGTGCCCTAAGATATTGGGCTGAGTACTACTATTGGACCCCACACATATATCAAAGAGCTATAACACAGGAAAAACCCTTTTCTATAGAACCCTTGAATACCCTAACCTTTGGGATGGAAACAAAAATAGAACAGACAAGATCTATTGTCACACAAGTGTATCTCTTGCATTTGGGTTGTGAAATTACTACACATTTCTTCCTGTTAAGCATTTGGGCATTTCATCACTATAGTATTCTTAAGATCGAAGTATAACTCCACAGGAGTAAAAAAAAATAAATCTAGATCCTGTTGGCACCATTATTTGAGACCTATTTTGTTCGATTTCTCTCTTCACCCTATTCGCAGTCATAGCTATCATTTTTCAGCAAAAAACAAGTTCTCGTGGACCCGACCCCCTTCCAACACCCTTATTTTGGCTTTACCCTATTGGATTCAACTCGTCTCCCCAATCGTTGTGATGCACTTCACCCATAACCCATTTTCTGTGTGGTCCCACCCGCCCCTTTTCGTGTTCCCTCTTCATCATGGCCCACACCCGTACCCAATATTTGGAAGCTCACTTCAATAACTTGCACTCTAATTTCACAGAAACCCAACAAGAAGTGAGACAGCTCGATGCCAATATCGCCACCATCAATAAAAACATGAATTCCTCCATCACCACCGTAATCGAGGACCTCAAACAAGACATTTCTACCTAGCTTGAATCAGTCACTACGATGATCTGGGCCAAGTTGCATATCCCTACAGATATTCCCTCATCTGACTCACCTTTGCAAACCGAAGGTGAAACTTCCTCTCACTCCCATAATTTTCATCCCCATCACCTTCAACGTGACCTATGCCTTCCACATGTGGATGTGACCAAATTTGATGGCTCAGATCCCATTGGCTGGGTAACTCAAATGGAACATTATTTATCTTTGTATGCCATTACGGATGAGTTTTCCAAAATATGGTATGGTGTTCTCCATCTATATCAAGAATGTTGGAAATGGTGGCAATGGAGAAAAAATGCCCGCCAAGGGTATGTGACTTGGACACACTTTGTGGCAGATCTTTATGAACATTTTGACACTGACACCCACCATTTAGGTCGTTTGACAAAGTTGAAACAATATGGCATAGTGGAAGACTTTATAGCCTCTTTTGAGCGATTGGATTTTCGTACAGAGGGCATGTCTGGTGATTTTTTCTGAGAATGTTTTATCAGTGGCCTCAAGGATGATATTTGTGCCCATGTCCTCATGGCTCAGCTTCAGAGTTGGGTGGACGCTACTAAAAGAGCTAAGGAAGAACAACAGGTTGTCTCTTCTCAAAACCAAAAACCATCCTTTATTCCTCACACTAAACCAGTCATTTCCACTCCTCCTTCTACTCCACTAAAGATCCAGAAATTGACTAGGGTCGAAATGGATGAATGCCAACTCAAAGGCCTTTGTTATAATTTTGATGAAAAATATTTTCCTAGGAACAAGTGTAAGGAACAAAATCTTTTTATGTCCATCTCGGAGGATGTTTCAGAAGAGGATGTTGAGGCTCCCCTTGTGTCTATGTCACCTGAACCCACTGACATGACCCTTCCCTCAGACTCTCTCGAAGTAGAACCGATCATTTCCCTAAATGATCTCACTGGCTTCTCTTCTCCTCAAACCCTCAAGCTAATTGGTTACATTAAGCATAGGAAGGTCATGATTCTTGTTGATAGTGGAAGAAACCATAATTTTATTCATCACCGCATTGCCCAAGAAACTAATTTCCATATACGTGCCGTCAATAATTTTCAAATCATGATTGCCAATGGCAGGTGCATGAAATGTGGAGGGTGTTGTGAAAATGCGTGTCTCCAAATTGGCGAGTACCACTTGAAATCTCATATGTTTTCTATTGACATGGGTGGTTGTGACATTCTATTAGGTGGAGAATGGCAAAGGCGTTTGGGTCCCATTCTCATGGATTTTAAGGAATTAACCATGCAATTCAACAAGGAGGACCAACAATATAATTTCCAAGACATCACTGTCAGTTCCCCAGAGATCATCAGTTCCCATCGCATGGAAAAGTGGCTCAAAAAAGGTCATTATGGCATTATTTCCCAACTCCATGCCATACAAGCCACTGAGACACCCTTTGTGCCACAGAACCTCCAGTCCATCCTCTCTAAACATCAAGTGGTTTTTCCCACTCCCCAGGGACTCCCTCCTTCTTGGGGTGTTCATGATCATTCCATTCCCCTTGTCCTAGGAAGCCTTCCTCCCAATATTCGTCCCTATCGTCACCCCTTTTCCCCGAAAAATGAAATTAAGAAAATTGTTCAAGAACTGCTCAACGCGGGTGTTATCCACCCTAGTACGAGCCCCTACTCATCTCTTATGGTCATGGTCCTTAAGAAAGAAGGTTCTTGGTGCATGTGTCTTAACTTTCACGCCCTCAACAAACTCACCATTAAAAACAAATTTCCCATTCCTGTCATTGATGACCTCTTGGATGAATTGTGTGGCACCCAGTTCTTTACTAAACTTGATCTTTGTTATGGCTACCACTAGATCCGTATGAATGAGGTAGACATTTCTAAGACTACATTTAGAACTCATGAGGTCCACTATGAGTTTTTGGTCATGCCCTTTGGCTTGTGTAATGCTCCCTCCACTTTCCAAAGCCTCATGAATCATGTCTTCCGTCCTTTTCTCTGTCATTTTGTCTTAGTTTTCTTTGATGATATTCTCATCTATAGTAAAACCTGGACAACCCATCTTGCTCATGTGGATCAAGTTCTCCATCTACTCTCTCAGCACCAACGTTTCCTCAAACAATATAAATGTGCTTTTGGCACCTTGGAAGTCGAGTACTTGGGTCATCTTGTGGGCAAAGCCGATGTCAGGGTGGATCCTAAAAATATTGAAGCTATGAAAGATTGGCCTCACCCAAAGACTCTCAAAATCTTACGTGGATTTTTGTGTTTAACATGTTATTATCGCAAGTTTGTTAAGAATTATGGAAATATTGCGGCACCTCTCACTACTCTCCTTAAAAAGAATTCTTTCACTTGGACTCCAACAGCTTCTCAGGATTTTCAAACCTTGAATATGGCCATGTGAACCACTCTAGTCCTGGCCCTTCCTGATTTCACAAAGACCTTTTTCCTATAATGTGATGCTTCCGTGAAAGGAATTGGCATCATCCTTATGCAAGAGGGTTAGCCTTTAGCCTTTACCAACAAACAACTGTCAAAAGGAAATTTGGGAAAATCAATCTATGAAAAGGAAATGTTGGATATTATGCATGTCGTGGATCTTTGGCGCCCTTATCTATTGGGGAAACACTTCCAAATTAAGATAGATCATCAAAGCCTCAAGTATTTTTTGGAACAACGCCTTTCCTCCCCAGAACAAAAAAAATGGGTGACTAAGCTCTTTGGATATGATTATGAGATCATTTACAGGAAAGGAAAAGACAATGCGGCTGCTGATGCACTTTCCAGAAAATATGAAGATGAAGGGTCAATTTTTTCTTTCTCCTTCATTGTACCAGATTGGCTCCAAGTTGTTCGCCAGGAATGGTGACATGATCCCAAAATTTTGCATCTGATACAACAATTGCAGGCCAATTATTTAATATCCCCAGGGTACTCTTGGCTCAAGGATGAGCTTCGATACAAAGACCATTTGTATTTAAGTAAACAATCAAAACTTAAATCCACGGTACTTTATGAGCTTCATGCTACACCCACCGTTGGGCACTCCGAGTTTACCAAAACCTATGACCAGGTCAAACATTCTTTTCTTTGGGATGGTATGAAACAAGACGTTCATAATTTTGTGGCTGAATGTGATGTGTGTCAATGCAACAAGGGAGAAACAATCAAATCTCCTGGCACACAACAACCGCTTCCGATTCGACTTGCTATTTGGCAAGATATCTCTATGGATTTTTTTGTAGGCTTACCTAAATCGGGCAATAAATCAGTCATCATGGTGGTAGTTGATCATCTTTCCAAGTATGCTCATTTTTGTGCTCTTCAACACCCATTTACAACATCCACTATGGCTCAACTTTTCATGGATCAGGTCTTCAATCTTCATGGAATGCTGCATTCTGTTGTTTATGATCGTGACCCAACTTTCACCAGCAATTTTTGGCAAGAAATGTTCAAGCTATAAGGCACCCAATTGCATCTCAGCACAAATTATCATCCCTAGACTAATGGTCAAGTTGAAGTTGTCAACAAGTATTTGGAAACATATTGTTCAAGGATAAATTCGTGAGTGCGGACACAGACCAATCTCCCCAGATCCACCTGGATCTGGAACAAACTGTGACAGAATACTACTCTTTCCCTA
>SNQJ01S0208508.1:0-16169 GCA_010110895.2 Picea sitchensis | reverse complement strand
TCTTCGACTACTACATGGTAAAGGTATGGTTGAAGGTATGTCTAACTGCTCTCTGGATTTTGATTTCTGTGAACATTGCCTATATGGGAAGAAAAATCAGGTAAGATTCCCCTTTGGTGCAATGAGGGCAAAAGGAATTTTACAACTAGTTCACAGTGATGTTTTTGGACCTATGTTGGTCCCATCATTGGGAAAATCTATGTACTATGTCTCATTTATAGATGACTTCTCGAGGAAAACTTGGATATATTTCCTCAGGAAGAAATCTGAAGTCTTTGACAGGTTTAAAGAGTTTAAGGCTCTTGTTGAGAATCAAACAGAGAAAATAATTAAGGTGCTGAGAAAAAATAATGGCGGAGAGTTCTGTGGGAATGAATTTGAAGAATTCTATAAGAAGTGTGGTATAGCAAGGCAGAAGACTACTCCATATACACCTCAGTAGAATGGATTTGTAGAAAGGATGAACATGACACTAATTGAAAAAGCAAGGTGCATGCTCAGTGGTGTCAGGTTAGGGAAAGAATTCTGGGCAGAGGCAGTGGGTACTGCATGCTATCTGGTCAACAGATCACCCTCATCAATGTTGGGTGACAACAATCCACAAGAGGTATGGACTGGTGAGGAACATTCTCTCACACATCTTAAGGTATTTGGCTGCGATGCATATGTTCATGTTCCAAAGGAAAAGAAGAGTAAGCTGGATAAGAAATTTGAAAAATGTATCTTTATTGGATATAAAGATGGTCTCAAAGGTTATAGTCTTTGGAACTCAGAAAATAACAAGGTAGTGTATAGACGAGATGTGGTATTTAGAGAAATGAAGGATGTTGTTAAAAAGGAAGTCCTACCAAGTAAGGAAGAACCAGAGAAGATAGAGTTTTAATTAAAGGATGATGAAGCATACTCTACATAAGAACATGAATTAGAAGAAGAAGATCCTCATACTCTAGTATTGAGGAGATCAGATCGAGAAAGAAGGCTACCGGAAAGGTATAGTCCATCTGATTTTCGTTCAAATTTTTCTTTGTTTATTACGGATGATGATCCTAGAACTGTCAGGGAGGTAGTGGATTTAGAGGATGGAAATCTCTGGAAAAGGGCCATGGAAGAAGAAATGGCATCTTTGGATAAGAATGAGGCTTGGGATCTAGTGGAGTTTCCAACTGGAAGAAATCCCATTGGCAGAAAATGGGTATTTAAAAAGAAGATGAATGTAGAAGGAAAAGTGGAGAAATACAAAGCTCGGTTAGTAGCAAAGGGTTATCCCAAGTTGAGGGAATTGATTTTGGTGAGATTTTTTCTCTCGTTACCAAGTTAAACTCTATAAGATTTCTATTATCTGTTGCTTCTACATTTGATTTTGAAGTAGAACAGATGGATGTGAAGACAACATTCCTGCATGGGGATCTGGAAGAAGAAATCTTTATGAAGCAACCATAAGGTTATGCTGTGAAAGGAAACAAGGAGCTGGTATGCAAGCTGAAAAAGTCTCTGTATGGTTTAAAACAATCACCAAGGATGTGGTATCAAAAATTTGATACTTATATGATGGGACTTGGCTTCACAAGAAGCAAAGAAGATCATTGTGTGTATTCTAANGACTTGGCTTCAAAAGAAGCAAAGAAGATCATTGTGTGTATTCTAAATTAATTGGTGATCATTTGATTTATTTGGTATTGTATGTGGATGACATGTTGCTGATAGGAAACAACAAGGAGATTATCTAGGATGAGAAAACTTAGTTGTCCTCTAAATTCGACATGAAGGATCTTGGTGCTTCAAATTTCATTTTGGGCATGGAAATTGATCGATAAAAAAAAGAGGAAACTTTGGTTAAATCAGAGAAAATATGTCGTGACAATATTGCAAGGGTTTAATATGCAGGAATGTAAACTGGTCAAGGTTCCTATTCCTGTTGGTGTAAATTTATTTGTGGATCAGTGTCCCAAGACACATGAAGAAGAGGAGGACATGTCTCATGTTCCATATGCGAGTGCAGTTGGCAGTTTGATGTATTCAATGGTCTGTACTAGACTAGACATTGCACATGCAGTGGGAGTTTTGAGTAGGTATATGTCAAAACTAGGGAAGGAGCATTGGACAACAGTAAAAAGGGTTTTCAGGTATTTGCGTGGCACTGTTAGCTATGGATTATGCTACGAAGGAAGATCGATATTGGACAGAGCGGTCGATATACATGGATTTGTGGATACAGACTGGGCTGGATATTTGGATCGTAGGAGATCTACAAGTGGGTATGTGTTTAACCTATTTGGAGGAGCAATAAGTTGGATGAGCAAAAGACAGATTCTAATGGCACTTTCAACTACAGAATCTGAATACATGGCAGCCACTCATGCAAGTAAGGAAGCAGTATGGTTACAAAGATTGTGTTCAAGTATTGGGTTGGTACAAAAAGCTGTAAGGATAGAGTGTGACAGTCAGAGTGCAATTTTTTTGGTGAAGCACCTTGCTTATCATTCAAAGACAAGGCACATTGATGTTCAATATCACTTTGTGAGAGACATGATTGAAGAAAAGAAAGTATCACTGATGAAGGTGGACACTTTGAAGAATGTTGCAGACTCATTAACAAAATCTGTGAGCACTGAGAAGTTCTCTTGGTGTAGAGTATCCATGGGCATTGCTACCTTGGATTTTTGACTATGTAACCCTGTAACCCCCTGTATGCAAAAAAACAACAAGTGGGAGAATGTTGGGTATGTGTTATATTCTTTGCATGAGGAGTAGTGTTTGAGCTTATGCGTTGGGTGCACAGAGGGGTTAGAGGAGGGGCTGCTAGGCCCTCCCTCGGGGGGTAGAGCCCCTCGCGCGGGGGTCTAGGAGCAGTGCCCCCGATTTTTTTTTTGCCTTGGGAAACGTGACACCTACCTCGAGAAACGTGTCATCTATTTAGGTGGTTTTTTCGACACATGGTTTTTGCCAATGGTTTTCTATTTCTGGTTAAGGAATTAGGGTTTTGTACTAATCCAGGTCATTGGGTTAGGGTTTTGGATGCTACTGGCTCCTATATGTATATTGTATTGTAAACAATGTACCACAATGAATGAATATAATATATGTTGGTTTTCCTAGTTTGGGTTTCCAGGGGAAAAATCTCTGTGTAATGTTTGTATTTTCCATTGTATCTTTTCTATTCTTTTCTGAATATTTGTTTACAATGAACATTGTACAAGGTTAGTATTTACATGGATCCGGGGGTAGCATGGCTCTAATGCCTACGTCTTCATTTGGTATGTGTCATATCCCTCAACCAGATTTTAAGACGGGAGGTTGGAACCTCCCCTCTTATGGATCCAGTCCTAGCTACTCTCTTTCTAGAGCCAATACTAAGATGGGTGCTTACTCTACTTATTACACCCCATCCATATATCCTTCATCCACCATGTCAGTTCCTTCGAACACTTTTCCCATGATGAGTCCTCATGTATCTCCGAGTGTTTCATATGAGGAGAATCAATTTTATGGTTCGAGCTACCCTCTTCACGGAACCCCTTCACAAGGGGGAAACTTATATACTCACTTGAATAGTCCTTATCATACTTCATTCTCATCACAAACTTTAGTGATGATTCCCATTCAGACTTCTCTGAATAAATTAAATGGAGGATACTACCTTTTCGGACAGGGACAGGGGGTAAACCAGGACCCTTTCTGGCCTGCAATGTTTCAAAGCCAATATTTCCCTGGACGTTGGTATCAAATACCACAACTCACCGCTAGTCCAGTCACTGTCATTCATATAGGAGCTCCATAACCAACCTCTGCCAATCATGTTGGAGATGGGTCGACAACTTATACAAGTCATGTTGACAACTCGCACCTAGCCGCTGCTAGTCATGTTGGGGGAACCACTCTAATCGCCACGAGTCATATCAATGCCACATATACAACCTCTGTACATCATGTAGGATATTCCTCTCTTGCCTCTGCTTGTCATGTTGAGAACATGTTGCCAACAGTTGTAAACGATGATGGGGGCATCGAGAAGCCCAGATGTCTCAGACATAAGCCTAAATTCCTTTGTAGGACTTGAAAAGGAGATCACCTTACTCGTTTATGTACAACTACTACTGGGATACCAGAAGCATGGGGCTTACCTAAAGGCCCTTCAGATTCTGAGGCGTCTGTGGTTTCCCCACACCCTACTTCTCCTTTGATTGACACGGAGATAATGTTGCCGCAATTCTCTTTTGACCTCACCCCCATTGTCAAGGGTTATGTGTCCCCTATCCTTGTTATCGTTCATCCTCTTCAACCTAGAATTGAAGAAGTGGTCATACTATTGTGATCTCTGGTCAATCCTACTCTCCTTATGGAGGGTGATGCATCCTTCAATCATGTTTTCAGCATTCCTAATCCTGTACCTTCTGAACGAGAGAGAGTTTTACTTTCACCGAGTCCTCTCCCTCCAAGTTTTGAGGAGATCACTTTTGACTAGGATGGTCCTGTGGGGTATCCAATGCCCCCACCTATTTCCTTTCCAGAAAGGGACATTATCCGATATATCACTGAGATCATATCCTCAACTAGTTCTTTATCCTTCTCAACTTGGAGAGCTTTGGGTTTTCCAAATATTATGTCGGATATTCGTAAGATATTGGCATTCCACAGAAGTTCTGCACGGGAGCCTTGGCCTCCCCCGTGAATTTTTGCCTAGACTCTCTAACACGAGTCTTAGTTAAGCTCTTTTCCTACTCGTTATAGAAAAGAAAAAATATTGTCAAGTGATTTGTCCCTTTCACACTTGTTAAATTGGACTTGAAAGGCTGTGAGTCTTAGTTAAGCTCTTTTCTGACTCATTATCAAAAAGAGAAAAGATTGTTGAGTGAACTCGTCTCTTTCACACTCGTAAATTGGATCTGAAAATCCATCTATTTGGCACAATTTTATCCCTTTTTTCACACCAAGTAGACTAAAAGACATAAAAAAGGACTTTTTTTGGTGTTAAGTTGTGATTGCATCTCATGCCCTTGCTTGCAGTATTGAGCCTATAGCCGGTTCTCACTTTGCGTTATAAACTGTTTGCCTTAGCAAATTTTGCATCCTCAACCAAGCAGAGCCTTGTTTATATCCTTCGAAATTTGACACCCTATACCTTGGAGGGAACGTTCCCTCAAGTGTCCATCTCCCACATACATTTCCCTGCATTGAGCATAGGTATGTTCCATTGCTATAACTAGTTTTTCTTACTTGTGACACTCGTTTCCTCCTCTATATCATAACATTCATTTGTCTATGAAAAAACAAAAAAATATGCGCAGGAAGGGAGTATTATCCTATATTGGCAGCAATCGTGCCGCCTTTGAATAGAGAACAAAGTTATTGAGTCCATTCATCATCATAATTTTGGGATTAGCGTGGCCTTAGGAAGCTGAGCTCATTACAAAGTCTTCTCTATCGACTGGTTACTCTTCCAGTCCCTATAGAAAATTTTATTGATGCCTCCTACATCTCATGGGTTCATCATTGGTTCTATGCTACTGGATTCCTCCATATGTCTCATGCTCTTGTTCAAATGAAGTCTATCAACCTATGTCAACCACTCCTTAGAAATATTGACTTTACATGCTGTCCATACCCTTAGTTTGTCTCAGAATCACATGATACTGTATTCCTATCATGCACCCTGGCCCTAATTTCATCATTGGTAGGTAACCTTGAATCCAACAGTCAACATTTCATCATTAGTCGTTGATTGGATGGTTTCCCTTGTGTTCGATGGCAAGACATCTATTCACACATTGAGATTCGTTTCGTGTCTTGGATTCCATTAGCCTTATTGGTGGTTTCCTTGCCTTTGTCAACAATTTTCATCATTGGCTGCTATTAAGAGGGTCTTTTGTGTGTACCGCTTGCATTTGGCACATGCAAAAGACGCACATGGTCATTGGTTCGTGAACATGTTCTTCGTTTGATTTCCACCAAATCATGAAGCTCCTACTTTTTACCTCATGTTGACTGATGAGAGATGCCTTAATGCTCTCCTTTCAGCGAGTCTTTTTCCATCTAATTCAACCCATTTATTCTGGAAACGATACCTAGAGTCTTATGAGTACCTTGAGGCTTGCAGTCATCATTGGTAGGCTCTCTCACCATCGACAGTTGTGAATACATCAATGTCTCCTTATCAATGGATTCTTCAGGTGTTCAACACTGACTCCTTTATTCACACTTGCAAGAATGTACTCGGTTCCTTCATACCTACTTTCATTATCGGTAGGTTGTATCATGTTTGTTAATGATATACATCAATGATCGATTATCAAACGATCTCTCATTGTGTTCGACCTCAACTCCTTTATTCACATGATGTAGACTTGCACCCTTGGCAGATAGTGTAGAAGACTTGAAGACATCACTATGTGGCTGCAACTTTCCTGAGCTGTTGCTTCCTTTTCATTGGACCAATACCTATATGACTTTAGTGATCATGGGAGATCAGATTGTACTCCATGGTATACATATATCTTCATATTGGTTTTGAGATTGGTTCTACTGGGCCTTGTTCGTGACTATGGCAATTGTTGGCATGTAACCACATTTATATTTTCCTATTCATGGCCACAAACACTTGTTTGCTATATTTTCACATGGATTTGCAGTGTAATTTTATTGGCAGCCATGTATGCAAAGTCAGTGCAGAATGTAATGAGCAAATAGTTCGTCCAACTGGTTCCCTACCACTCCACTTCTGGGTTGTTTATAATGTATTTCTGCCATCGCAGATACTCCTCTGACCTCACACATTAGGGGGCATCTGTTATAGAAAGATTTTCCTCACCCTATGCAATCTTTCCCAGAAGGCCTTTTTCCATTTCCCCATGTAGACTTATCATCCCTGTTTGTAAGATTCAGAGCTAAAAAAAAATATTTTTCCACATGTACACATCTTACACACTATACAACATGTGTATACGTAGGCTGCTCCACTTCAGCCTGTGTACATTAGTATTTGTGCCAGAAAAAGAAAATTAAATGTCAGGTTTCCATGTCACGACATGAGATCTCTGATCCTTGGGATTCCATATACTAGAAACATTCTGACTCGTCCCTTCAGTTCCATTTTTAAGGCTATAAATGGGCCAATTATGATCTATGGAAGAGGAGAAAGAATTCAACTTTGAGAGCAAAGTTACTATGGAGGAATTATTTACTTCATATTGAGTCTGCATCCCTTTGTACTTTAAGTATGAACACAGTGTTAAGCCCCCAAGCTCTTCCCTTATTGATTGAGAACCTCATTGTTTCTCTCTTATGAGCTTGCCTTTGGTGGAGGATTGAAGTGGTGGAGGCCCAGCTAGAAGGAACTTAGTTTCTTGGTTCCAAACCATGCCGACACAGAAGTCTATAATATTTTCACTTCTACCGATCATTTATTAATAGAAATACTCTTTTCTCGTCCAATTGATATCTTGAAAATATATTGAATTATTATTCCATGGATGTATTTGTCTTGTTTATTAATGGATTATGCTATTGAATGTGCTAACAATATATAATATCACCATATGCTTGCTTTGATTGGTTGTTGAGGACTAGTTGTAGGTATATTTCTTTGGTTCAAGTGCTCAACGGTGGACTTCATTGAACATCTGGACGAGGTAGGACTTTTATCTTGTCTTACTAGTATATTTGTTTTTATAGCATACTTGAGAAGAGATTTGATTTCTGCAGTCATTTCCGTCTATTGTGGTTCACCCTAGCCATAGAGAGATTTTCCTTGTAACAATACCTGTATATGTACCTAGTTAACTTGGGAGATGGAATGAAGAAGTAGGTTGTCAGGCCCATGGGATATTTAAGAGGTGATTTATCACGCCCATGAGCAATTTCTCTTTGGGTGAGAGAATTGTTGGGAATTGATTTCCCAAAGGTTCCAAGCTGCAACTATAGGGCTCTAAGACTTCTTGTCTGACCTGTTGCTGAAGCCTGGAAAGGAAGTGGGGTAGCCGAAGGACTATTGAGAAGAGAAGGGGCACACTTCCTGGGGTGGGACATACATGTGGGGAATGAGGGACTAGCTATTAGTTTGAGTTGGCACTTGTGACAGAGTCTTTCCTGTTGTTTGAGATACATCAACCTGGTTAGGAATCCCTTTACCCGGGTGGAGTTTAGTCCTAGCTTGAGGGTGACCCACTGTTGAGAGTAATGAGCAACGTGGTATAAGGATGGAAGGTTCATGGAAGGTCTGCACATAGTTGGTGGTATTTTTACCAAGATAAGTGTCCATTTTGTGTTAAATTACATGCTGCATTATTATGTATGTGTTTATTTTTATGGGTTATTCCTGTGTGTGTTGCATGTGTATTTTTATTATTATTATGTATGAATATGTGCATTTGTAGAATGTATCTGTCTGATTTAAGTTTTATATATATGAAGTTCCACAAGATTTTTTGTGTGAATATGTTTTTAATTTGCATACAACTGGAAATTTTTATGTGGCATAGCCCAGTTGGAGGATGGGGATGTTACAATATGGTATCAAAGCTCTAGTTTTCAACACTAAGCCTGGATGGGCCAAGCAAGTTGAGATGAAGTGAAATTTCACATAGAAGTGATTTCAAAGTGGCCAAATTTCAAGTTATAGAGCGTCCATGGTAAAAATTTGAAGCAATTGCATGGAATTCGGAAAAAGCCCCAATTTCTATTGTTAAATTCATGGGAAAATTGAGAAATTTGGCCAAGTAGTGAGATATTCTTAATTTAGTATCTGTTCTAGCAAATGCAGACCTGGAATTGGTCAAATTTGAAGTTACAGGGAAGCCATGAAAGATGGAGCGATATTTGTTGTTTAAAATTCTCAATTCATGAATTGAGTTTGGGAAAAATTCGTTCCAGGAATGTCAACCAACAATGATTTGTTGTTGTATAGGTTGAATTGGTGTTATCGGGGTGAAATTGAAAAAATTTCATAGTTGCATAATGTATATCATGAAAATTGGGATTTGTTTTGGCAAAAGCCCAATTTCTGCAACAGAATTCACAAGGAATTGATGCTCATAAAAAAAACAAAGAATGTGCGTAGGTGTGCGCACTAAAAATGCATGATGTGCAGTGAAAAGCTTGTGATGTGTGGAAAATATTGGTGCACGGGTGTGTGCACTTAAATTTGGCTCTGCACGGTCTAGAGTGGTAATGCACAAAAAATATTGGCGTGCGGGTGTGCAGACTTAAATTTGGCGCTACACAGTGCAGAGTGGTAATGCACATAAAATATTGTCGCACGAGTGTGCACACTTAAATTTGGCACTATGTGATGCAAAGTGGTAATGCACGAAAAATATTGGCGCGTAGGTCTGTGCACTTAAATTTTGCATTTTGTGGTGTAGAGTGGAAATGAGCAGAAAACATTGGTGTGCTGGTGTGCGCACTTAAATTTGGCGTTGCGTGGTGCAAAGTGGTAATGCACGAAAGATAACAGTGCACAAATGTGCACACTAAATTTAGCATTGCACGGTGCAGATTGAGCGGCGCATGCGTAATACTGGCGCACCTGGTGTGTGCATGCATTATAATGGTCTGCGTGGTGTGTGTAGTATTGACAGAGGGAAGAGGAATTTTTTTGGTGCACGCGCAATGTGGGTATATGATGTCACACAACAATTTAATTAATGGTGCGTGCGGAGTATTGGTGCGCGGTGGGAGCGTACTAAACTTTGGCAAGGTGCAATGCATAGAGTGAAATGTGCGTGAAATGATAACATGCGACACAAAAATTGTGTGCAACAGGTATTGGTGCATGAACCAAAATTGTGGGCAGCGGATATTGGCGCACGACACAAAAGTAGTGTGCAACAGTTATTGGTGCAAAAAATAAGTGATCCACATTGGTTATAGGTGCACGAAGCATGCACTACCTTATGGTTTTGCTGTGCATGCTAAATATGGGTGTAGAGGTTCAAATTTGGGTGTGCGAAGTCATTTGGATGGTCTACAACAACAAAAAACCAGTGAATTTCTGTGATATTCTATATTGTTTGAAGGTCATCTTTTTGCAGCACGTTTTCGAGGCCCTAAACATCATTTTTAGCTACTCAAAAACCCCAAGAACAGATTGTACCAAGGTACACTATGTCTCTATAGATCAAATGAAATAGCTCAGAGAGAGCCATCTAATGGTGTAGACCGTTTGTCAAACAAATTTTTTATGAGGAAGTTACACGGCAAATAGTCGAGGGTAAATTTTAAGGCCCAACTAACTTCTAAGGGCCATAACTTTCTGCTCTAGAATTGGATTGAGGCATAGAAGTAGTCTATGGAAAGATATTGAACCATAGAAAATAGTCCTAGAGATGAATTAATTTTCTGGGCATGTTAAAAATGTTTAATGTGGCAAAGAATTTACCTGTAGCATTCCATACCAAAAACATGAATTGGCCTAGAACTTCAACAGGTTGTAACTAGCATCCCAGAACCCAGAAAAAGGTGAAACTTGGATAGACAGTAAAAAATATGTATATTAAGAAACCCAATTGAGATCCTAATAAAAATCTAATGGAGTAGGTGCAAAAATGCATAATTACAACACAGAATTGCACCAAGTTGAAGAGTGAACAAAAAAATTAATGGACAATTTTCAAATAACCACAACTTTCTGCTCAAGACTCAGAATTGAGCATGGAAGTAGGCATTGGAAAGGTATTGGACAATAGAATATAATTATTCACCTAGAAAATTGATCTGGACATTCAATTTTCAATAAATCATAAGAAATGATTATGATGCATTATTGAAGTAGAATAGTTCATATTTTCATGAAATTGTTGAAACAGTTAGCCTGACAAAGTTCTGTTGGCTACACATTTTGCAGAGTTAAAAAAAACTAGATCAGAGAAGGATCAACAAAAAGTGCAGAAGAATGGAACATGAATGAGGGTCTTATATCTAGGAATATGAAATCAGAGGGATGGATTTCCATATGGGATTTGAAGGAACAAAATCCAATGGACACGGGGAAGGAAAGGATGAAAACATGAATATGTTAGAGACCATTAAAAATTTGCAAAAGGATGTCCAAATCCATCAATATGATAATGAAAGGAAGAAGAGCCAAGGAGAAACAATAGGAATTCAACATGAAGTTAATGCATATCTTGAAAAAGATAGAAAATAAATTGGATAATGAGAGTGGCTCAAGCAAATCAGGAAGTCACATGTCTCTTGATGAGAAAATAATAACAAGAAGTGTTACCAGACATCCCCATCACTCCCCGAGGCATTCCTATAAGAGAGAACACATAAGCTCAAGTCCATGCCCTGTCAAGAATCATAAGAGGTTTGGAGTGGATGAGATACGAGGAGAAATGAATAAAATCAAACCTCCTACATTTGATGGTGAGCACAAGAAGGATGAAGATGCAGAGACATGGTTGTTGGGCATGAGAAAATATTTTCAATTGGATAATTATTCTTCTTGTGGAGAAGGAATAATTTCCATATATCAACTCAAGGGAAAGTCATCCATGTGGTGGGATCATCTTGTGCAAGTGCAACACATTAAAGAGAAAAATGTTACTTGGAGGGAATTCAAGAAGTATTTTGAAAAGAAATACTTGACTAAGAGATGAATACGAAAGAAGGTTTCTAGAACTCCTGAAGTATGTTTCTTTCACTTAAGGATGAGAAAATTAAGATTCATAGGTGTTTTAGTTGATTTCCATCATTCATCAGAGACAAAATACAATATGATGATCCCAAAACATTGGAGGAGACCATAAGGCGAGCTAAATGCCTATATTATCAACAAAAAGCAAGGTCAACTTTCCAAAAATCTTGGGAAGACAAAAAAAAATTCAAGATGGATCAGAGGAAGAAGGGGAATAAGCCACCATTCTTCAGAAATAATCCTCAGGGACAACTAGCTTATAGAGAAACCTGAATGATGGAGACAAGGGGTCAAAGGCCAAGGAAACCACCTATTCAATGTTGGGGTTGTAAAGGAGATCATATGTTTAGAGATTGTTCTCACAGAGGTGAAAAAGTGAGGATTGTTCACAACATACATCAAGCTAAAATAGTGGAGGACATGGGAAGAAATGTACCAAGGAACTATCCAGCCCTGGACAACAAACAAGCATAGTATCAGTCACACATGATTGAAGTGGAAGGTATTATCAACAACCAAATCATTGATATTTTAATTGATTCAAGAGATATTCATATTTGTATAGATCCTAAGATGGTGGAAAGTTTTAATTTTCCAAGAAGAAAGCATGGAAAATCTTGGTTGGTGCAGCTAGATACTAGAGCCAAAAGAAAAGTTAATGAGATGGTTAAGTTATGTCTTATGGACATGAATGGACTGAAAACTAGGGAATATTTGAACATCTTGCCTTTAGGTTCCTATGACTGTCTAATTGGGATGGATTGGTTGGACCAACATCATGCTATCCCAGACTTTCATAACAAGGCATTTACTTGCTTGGATGAGGAAGAGAACCTAAGGATAGTGCAGGGAATTCCCAGGGCAGTAACCATCAGAGAAATTTCAGCATTGCAGCTGAAGAAATGTTACAGAAAAGGGTGTCAAATATTTGCAACACATATGTAAGAGACATATAAAAATAAGGTGTCAAATATTGAAGATTATGCAGTCCTAAAAGATTTTGAGGACGTGTTTAAGGAAATAACATGATTACGCCCTAAAAGAGACATTGATTTCTCCATAAATTTGATGCCTGGAGCAACTCCAGTATCCAAGACTCCCTACAGGATGAGTAAACTAGAATTGAAGGAGTTGCAAATGAAACTTGAATATATCTTGAAGAAGGGGTATATATGCTCAAGTGTGTCACCTTGGGGTGCCCCAGTGTTATTTGTGAAGAAAAAAGGATGGAACTTTTAGACTTTGCATTGACTTTAGGTAGTTGAAGAAGGTAACTATGAAGAATAAGTATCCTTTGCCAAGGATCGATGACCTCTTTGATCAGTTGAAAGATGGAATTTTTTTCTCCAAGATTGATCTTAGGTCAGGTTATCATCAAGTAAGAATTAAAGAAGAAGACATCAACAAGACTTCTTTCAGAACAAGGTATGGTCATTATGAGTTTATAGTGGTGCCATTTGGGTTATCAAATGCATCACCTATCTTTATGTGTTTAATGAATGGTATTTTCAAAGAATACTTAGATAAGTTTGTCATTGTATTTTTAGATGACATTATTATATATTCTAAGTCAAAAGAAGAGCATGAACAACACTTGAGGAAGGTATTACAAGTATTAAGGGAGCATTGGTTGTATGCCAAATTGAGCAAGTGCTCATTTTATCAGAAGCAAATTCATTGTTTGGGACATATCATTTTAGAGGATGGGATAACAGTGGATCCTGAGAAGATAGAATCCATTAGAGGATGGTCAACACCAAATATTGTGAAATAGGTCAGATCATTCATGGGCCTTGCAAGCTACTATAGGAGATTTATTGAAGGATTCTCAAAGATTGCACACCCAATCAATTCCTTGCAAAAGAAGGGTGTGAAGTTTCAAAGGACATTGAATTGTGAAAATAGTTTCCAACACTTGAAGAAATTATTAACAAGTGCTCCAATAAAAAGGATTGTAGATCCAAATGAAGACTTCATTTTATGCACAGATGCATGTAAATAAGGACTTGGTGGAGTCCTCAGTCAAAATGGTTTGTGGTATGTTATGAATCAAGGAATTTGAAGGAGCATGAAAGGCACTATGCTACTCATGATTTGGAGTTGGCAGCCATAGTGCATGCCTTGAGGAAGTGGAGGCACTACCTCATGGGGAAAAGGTTTGAGCTGAGGAAAGACCATAATGGTCTGAAATATTTATTTGATCAACCAATTCTAAATGCTAGGCAAAACATATGGTTATAATTTCTCAGTGAATATGACTTTGATATAAAGCATATCAAGGGGAAAGAGAACAAAGTGGCTGATGCACTCAATAGAAGAGTGCATGAGTTGCATGCTACAACCATTAGCATGTACCAATCAGATTTGAAAGACAAAATTTTGGAGCTTGCAAAATCAGATTTGCAATATAAGGAGTTAGTGGAAAAATTAAAGCAAGGTATTTTGTAGCAGAAAATTGAAGACTATAAGCTAGAAAATGATGAATTATCATATAGAGGGGCATAATTTATGTACCAAATTCACAGGAATTGTAAAATATTATATTGAGAGAAATGCATAATGTACCTTATTCTAGGCACCCAGGTTATCATAAAACTATTGCAGCTGTTAAGAGCCAATATTATTGGCCAAGATTGAAGAACGAAGTTGTTGATTTTATTGCCAAATGTTTGGAGTCTCAAAAGTTAAAGGCTGAGCATAGACACCCAACTAGTTTTCCACAACCATTACCCATTCCTGAGTGGACATGAGAATTTTTAACAATGGATTTCATCACCAAAATTCCAAGAACAAACAAGCAACATGATTCTATCATGGTAATGGTGGATAAGCTTACTAAAGCTGCCCATTTTATTCTAGCAAAGCTCACTCACAAGGCAACCAACATTGTTGATGTATATATGAGAGAAATTGCTCGATTACATGGTATACCCAAGAAAATTGTATCTGACAAAGATCCAAAATTTACATCAAATTTTTGGAAGGGATTATTCAAGGGATTTGGAAAAAATTTGAATTTTAGCACAACTTATCATCCATAATCAGATGGATAAAAATAGAGGGTGATTCAAGTGATTGAGGATATGTTGAGGATGTATGTGATGGATAAACCATCAAAATGGGAAGACTACCTACACTTAGTAGATTTTTCTTATAACAATGGGTACCAAACATCTCTAAAGATGAGCCCATTTGAGGCGTTTTATGGAAGAAGGTGCAACACACCGGTAAGTTGGGATAACCTAGCAGATAGAGTAGTGGTTGGGCTAGATTTACTCATGGAAATGGAGGAGAAAATGTTGAAAATAAAACAAAATTTAAAGGCTTCCCAAGACAGGAAGAAAAGCTATGATGATAAGGGAATAACTCACAAGGAATTTAAAGTGGGGGACCATGTATTCTTGAAAGTGAAGGCCAACAAAATTTCCCTGAAGTTGGGAAATTGTTCAAAGTTGGCATCTCGCTATTGTGGGCCATTTGAAATCCTAGAGAGGATTGGGCCTGTAGCATACATGCTTGACTTGCCTACATCAATGATCATTCATAATGTATTTCATGTATCATTGCTTAAGAAATATATACCTGGTGCTAATCATGTTATTGATTGGAATGTGATTCAGGTGGAGCAAGAAGGTTCTTTCCAAGTACATCCAATATGCATTCTGAACTAGAAAATAAAACAGCTCCGGAATTGATCCATATAGCTTGTAAAGGTCCAATGGACTTGGTACGGGCCTGAGGACACAACTTGGGACCATGAAGATGTTATACGGGAATAATAACCGCATATTTTTGAGGATTTTTGAAATTTTGGTTGTATATGTGTATATATTGCACCGAGGATAGTGCATAAATAAGGGGAGGGGAATGTAATACCCCTAGGATGAACCCCAATTGTAAATTTAAATGCAAATTTACTTAAGCTGCTGAGCTGTTTGATATCATTTTTCATGCACCTTTCATGGTATAATGCACACATGTACTATGCACTAAAATGATGAAGTGTGCACATTCCAGGATACCGCACACAACAAACTTAAGCATGTGCGATTTTGAGGCCAATGAGCCTTTGTGTATATGTTGTGTTTTATAGGCTGGTGAGCCAATTATTATAAGCTAGGAGGCTTATGTGTAGAATTAGGCCAGAGACCCTAGATGCTAAAGGCCAGTGAGCCTATTTTTTTATATGTCTTATCGTTAATATAATACATCATTGCATGTAGACCGACCACAATAAAAGAGTATGGGGGACTAAACTCCACTAGTTAGGGAAAGGGGGGGGATAAAAGTTAAGGAAAAGGGCTAAGCTATGGAGCTTAATCCAAAAAATAATATTACATTAATATTCCTTAAAGCATAAAGTATGGATACTTATTTTATCCTACATTCTAAGGATGGGGACAGGTGGACCAAAGTAGCTCTCAACATGACAAGTGTCAAGTTGGGAACATGCATACATATAGTTTGGACTTATTTCATTTGGGGGGGAAATCATTCATTCATTCGATCATCATGCACTCACTCATTCATATGTCCT
>SNQJ01S0208506.1:3532-19538 GCA_010110895.2 Picea sitchensis | reverse complement strand
AGGAATTTGAAGATGTATTCCAATAAATACCAGGGTTGCGACCAAGAAGGGAGATAGATTTATCAATTGATATAGTGCCTGGATTTGCCTCGATGTCAAAAACGACTTACACAATGAGCACACCATAATTAAAATAACTACAAATGAAGTTGGAAGAATTATTGAAGAAAGGGTGCATACATCCAAGTGTTTGACCTTGGGGAGCACTAGTACTCTTTTTCAAAAAGAAGGATGGAACCTTGAGGTTGTGTATTGAATTTTGAAAATTGAATAAGTATACTATAAAGAACAAGTATCCTCTACCCAGAATTGATGACTTCTTTGATCAGCCAAGAGGAGCAAAGATATTTTCAAAGATTGACCTGAGGTCAGAATACCATGAAGTAAAAATCAAGGAAGAAGACATTCATAAGACAACCTTTAGGACCAGGTATGGGAATTATGAATTTGCATTGGTTCCATTTGGACTGACCAATGCAACAACTATCTTTATGTGCTTAATGAATGGGATATTCAAAAATTATTTGGATAAGTTTGTCATAGTGTTCTTGGATGGCATACTTATGTATTCTAAGTCATAAGAGGAGCATGAACATCACTTAAGACTAGTATTGAGTGTACTGAGAGAACATCAGTTGTATGCCAAGTTGAGTAAGTGTTATTTTTATGAAAATCATAACCATTACTTGGGACACGCTATTTCAGAGCAGGGCATAGCAGTAGATCCATAGAATATTGAAGCCATTAGAGGATGGCCAACACCCAGAAATGTGTCAGAAGTCAGATATTTTATGGGATTAGTTGGTTACTACAGAGGGTTCATAGTAGGGTTCTCTAAGATTGCTCATCCCATCACTTCTTTGCAAAAGAAGGGAACTAAATTTGAATGGACACTTAATTTTGAAGAGAATTTTAATCTGTTGAAGGAATTACTTACTAGTGCACATATGTTAAAGATTGCTGACCCAAATGAAAGTTTTGTGGTATGTACAGATGCGTGTAAGGAAGGACTTGGGGGAGTCCTCATGCAAAATGGACATGTCAGTGGTTATGATTCCAGAAAGATTAAGGAGCATGAGAGGAACTATGAAACACATGACTTGGAGCTTCCTGCCATTGTCCACACCTTGAGAATGTGGAGGCATTATCTCATGGGGAATACATTTGAATTAAGAATAGACCACATTGGCCTGAAGTATGTTTTTGAACAACCAACCTTGAATTCCAGGAAAACAAGATGGATGGAATTTTTAAGTGAATATGTCCTCAATATCAAGAATATCAAAGGAAAAGAGAATAAATTTGTTGATGCACTTAGTAGAAGAGTGCATCTCATGCATGTTACTGTTGTCCATATGCATCAGACAGACTTGAAGAGAAGAATTTTAGATGGTCTTGTTACATATCAGCATTACCTACAGGTAAAGGAAATCATACAACAAGGAGTTGTACAACAAAAAATAAAGGAGCATGAGATAAAGGAAGATGGATTACTCATGCATAAGAATAGAATCTATGTTCCTACTTCTAGAGAACTGAGGAATTTGGTATTGAAGGAAATGAATGATGCTCCTTATGTTGGACATCTCGGTTACCAGAAAATGATTACAACAGTAAGAAGCCAATTCTTTTGGTTGAGAATGAAAAATGATGTTGTTGATTACATCGCTCGATGTATGGAATGTCAGAGGTGAAGGTTGAGCATAGGCACCCAACAGGTTTGTTGCAGCCATTACCAATCCCAGAGAAGAAATGGGAGGTGATAACCATTGATTTCATAACTAAATTACCCAGGACAACAAGACAACATGATTCGATAATGGTGGTGGTTGACAAGTTAACAAAAGATGCTCATTTTGTTCCTGTAAAAACAACACATATATTGGCTAATATTGCAGGAATTTGCATGAGGGATATTTCTAGGTTGCATGGGATACCTAAGGACAATTGTCTCAGACAGAGATACCAATTTTACCTCCAATTTCTGGACGGAATTATCTAAAGGATTTGGTACAAATCTAAACTTTAGCACAACATACCATCCCCAATCAGATGGGAAAATAGAGAGGGTCAAACGAGTAATTAAAGATATGCTGAGAATGTATGTGATGGATAAGCCATATAAGTGGGAAGATTACTTGCACTTGGTCAAGTTTGCATATAATAATGGGTATCAAGCTTCATTGAGAATGAGCCCATTTGAATCCTTGTATGGTAGGAAATGCAATACTCCCTTAAGTTGGGACAACCCAATAGATAGAGTGGTACTTGGGCCAGAGTTTCTCAAGGATATGGAAGAGCAGATGGCTAAGATCAAGCAAAATTTGAAGGAAGCTCAAGATAGACAGAAAGTTTATGTAGATAAGAACAGGACAACTAGAGAATTTAAAGTAGGGAAGCATGTAATTTTGAAAGTGAAGCCCAAGAAAAACTCCTTGAAATTGGGTAGTTGTACAAAGCTGACGACCATATTCTATAGTCCATTTGAAATATTGGATAGAATAGGGCCAGTTGCATACATGCTTGCATTGCCTGCTTCGATGAATATGCATAATGTATTTCATGTATCTTTACTAAATAAATATGTACATGGTCCTAACCATGTTATTTATTGGCATATGATTCAGGTAGAGACAGAGGGATACTTTCAGGTTCATCCAGTGCGGGTAATGGACATAAAGGTCAAAATGCTATGGAATCAAGTTATAGAGGTGGTAAAAGTTCATTGGACCTGCTATGGTCCTAAAGATGCTACCTAGGAGCATGAAGATGTCATCCAGGTAGAGTACCCACAACCTTTTGAATAAATTTTGAGATTTTGATCTCTATTTTGTATGTACACTGAGGACAATGCCAAAATAAGGGGGAGGGGATGTAACACCCCAAGTTTTGAGCCCCATTTTAAATATTGTATTGTTACAATGCTGAGAGGCCAAAGTTCCCGAGAAATGTAATGTTTTGATCGTTAATAATAACAAATATAATGTTGGCTGCTAGACAGACAAGGAATATAGTTATAGGGGGGATATGATTTCACAAGAGAGGGGGCTGGAGGGGATAAATATTTATTTCCTATTTTAATTACACTTTTTTCTAAGGGAGTGGATTGGTTATGTGAAATTCTTGGGGAAGGCCAGGAGGTTCTTGATTCCCCATGAAATGCTTAATCCACCCTGGTCTACTGGCAGGGGGGGGGTGTTGGATGATTGCTCGTTCAGTCCTTCATACGTTTATTTACTCATCCACTTGATCAATGGTTCATGCATTCATTCACTTGTTCACTCATTCATTCATCCCATCCTTATGTATCACTCATTGATCCATCCTCATCTGCGTCTTGGCTTGGGAAAGGGAAATGAGTTGTTGAAGAGTATCCATGGTATCATTGGTTGTAGATGTCATTGGTGTAATCTAGCCATGACTTGAGGCCTGTATGTCTGAGATGCGTTGGCATGTTTCCAGCTTTGTTCACACCAGTGAGTCTTGAGAGTTCCAACATGGAGATTCTGGACTAGTTGTGTTGGGGCCTTGGAAGGAGAAGGACTGCCTGAGGGACTATGTGGCAAAGAAGGGTGGAGGTCCATTCTCTTGGGTTGTGTAAGTTGGGTAGAAGATATTTGGAAACTTGGATTGTTGTGAGTTTTGGGAAAGCCTATGAGATCTTGAGTGCTGACTAGTCCGGAAAGCCAAGTAACACTCTGAAACCATCCTTGTGGATTCATAGCCCTAGCTCAGGGGTGACATTGTTGTTGACATTTGGAGTAGTAACGTCTACAGTTGGGTGGAACGTCCTTAGTCTGCAACTAGTTAGTATCATATTTATAAATATAAGTGTTCTTTGTTATGGTATTATTTACCTATATATGAATGTATTCTGTTGTGTATTTATTTATCATTTAATTGAATCTTTAGAATATGCATGCTTGTTGGTTATTTTTGTGCATGTCATTAAATATTTTCTTTTATGTGTCCTTATTAATTTAAAAGGTATTGATAAGAGAAATAAGTCCAAGTTTGAGCTTGAAGGTGGTGTACCCCGGCCTGTGGGTGGTCAGGGTGTGTTACATATTGGTATCAGAAGTAAGTGAAGTGTTCAGGTAGTGGCATTGCCCGACCCGTAGGTGGTTGGGGATGTTACATGGGGCGGTTTGAATAATGATCGACCAGAGGAAACACAAGAATATAATATCTTGTTAGTTATAATTTGAATGGATAGGTAACACTGTAGAATATGAAGCCTTGGTTCAAGGTTTGAAAAAATATATTGATCTCAAGGTATGTTGTCTAAATTTTTTTGGCTATTCATAAATCATTATTAGACTGGTAAATAATTCCATACATTGATTGTCCCCTCATCTTAAGAGCTATCAAAAAGAGGTATGGAGGATTATTAATTATTTCAATTCATTTAATATTACTTATATTCCTCGATCTTTGAATGTTGTCACTAACACCTTAGCTAACAATTCTTATAGATTTACCCCTTTGAATAATGAATTCATTGTTGAAATTTTTTTCAGGCCTTCTGTACCCAATAATGCCATGAATTGGAGAGTATTCAACGGTGAAACTCAAATAATCAGTTGTGTCACCAATGTTGACATGTTCCAAGTCTTTTTGATAGATGATGAAGAACATCGGCAAGACCTTCAGAAGTATCAAAATGAAGAAAATAAGATCAAAGGTAATTGCATCTCGATGAATGTATTAACTCTCAAAAATCTATTTGATTTGCGATATAAATTCTAAAAAACAAAAAATCCCAAGATTAAAAACTCCACAATGATCCATTTCTTGCTAAATCTAGGCACTATGAAACAACCAAGGTTCATCAACTTAGGTACTTATTGTTGTAAATCTAAGAAGTATACTTTCACCTAACTTTTCAACAAATACAAGGATGCTTTTGCATGGATTTAAGAGGATCTAAAGACTTATGATACGTGAATCATACAAAATATCATTCCCATTATGGATCGTATCAAACCCTTTTAGAAAAAACTTAGAAAAATCCATCCTAATCTTGATCCTCTTATTCAAAAAGAGTTAAATAAGTTGCAGTATGCCTAGATAATTTTCAAGGTTTGACACTCAACATGGGTATCTAATATGGTGCTAGTTATAAATAAATCTTGAGAGATAAGACTTTGTGTGGACTTCATAAATATAAATCAAGCATCCAACAAAGATAATTATCCTATTCCCCCAATGGAACAAATACATCATCTTGTCTCCAGTTAACAAATGTTTTCATTATTAGACATCTTTTTTAGATACAACTAGGTTTTCGTAGTTGAACCAGACCGATTGAAGATCACTTTTTGAACAAAGTGGGGAACATTTGTGTATTGAAGAATTCCCTTTGGCCTGATCAATGTAGGAGAAACTTTCCAATGGTATATGAAAATTTATTTCAAGGGTCTAATCAATCAAAGCATTTTGGTATATCTTGACAATGTGATAGTATACTCTAAGAAAAGAGTTGACCATTCACATCATCTAAAGAAGATCTTCAAAAGATGTCGAACACATGGAATATATTTAAATCCTAAGAAAAGTGTCTTTGTTGTTTTAGAGATAAAATTACTTGGGCACATCATATCCAAAGATGGGATCTCTTTTGATCTAGAATGGACAAAATCCATCATGCAAATTCCTTTTCCTAATAGCAAGAAATCAATGCAATAATTCTTTGGGAACATCAGATTTGTAAGAAGGCTCATTTATGATTTTATAGATATAGTCAAGCCTCTCCAACAAAAGATAAAAATGATGTACAAGTCAAGTGGACATCTGTGGAAAAGGAGGAATTTGAAAAGGTCAAAGTTTCCATAGCAACAATTTATGCACTACAAAGTACGTATTTTTCCATAGAATTATTTCTATATACTTTTGTTTTTATCATTCTCTTGAAATAGTGCTCACCCAGAAAGTAGAGCAAGGGAATGGACACCATATTTCATTTATGAGAACAAGTCTGCAAGGAGTTGACCTGAACTACCCAACCATGTATAAGAAAGCATTTTCTATTCACACAACTATCAAATGTTTTAAGGCCCTACATTTTAAATAACCACACTAAGTTTGTTGTTCCTCACCTAGTTGTGAGATCATTGTTTGTTCAAAAGGAACATGATCTTGAGTTGAAACATACTAGAATTGTGAAAGTTCAAGGCCTTTTCAAGTTGGTGACTGAGGCCCTGGATTTATAAAATCAACCAAAATATGGCTAGGAAGAAGAATTGGCAATGTCCACACAACAACCCTCCTATATACTAGCACTCTAAGAATCATGGTATAATGATCTCAAGAAATACCTTCAACATGGAATCACTCTAGAGCATCTCAATTACAGGCAGAAATGTAAGACACCCAAACCCCTAAGTACCTCTTTAAGGGATGGCGTATTAAAATTTTGATTTTCCTCAACCATCTCAAAGCCTCTTCTTAAGGGAACCATTGTCTTCTTCTCATCAAGATATTTCTAATGATTATCACCATGCTCAAAATCGATCAATAGGTCAAAATTTATGGCCTTCTAAAGTTCTTGGGCCTTCTTTGGTCAAAAATTCCAATATCCACGTTGCACCCATGCAGCCTATCTAGCACAGAAGTGGCTTCTAGCGTGGAATCTGCGTGGTATGCACCCATCGGGACCCTCGACTCTTCTACACCCCCATATCTATTTATCAACCCTTGATATTCGATATACTAGGGTATTTTCTCATCGGGGAACCAGGATATCGTCTACCCAAATAAAATAAAATCATCCCATCCTCAAGATCTTGATTTAGTGTCTGAGTTGCCATCCAGGGCACATGGTCCCATCATATGTTGCCAATTATATTTAACCGTGGAGCTACACATAGTCATCGAGGTATCGGGATATTAGGTATCGACCTTCCTCACACCAGCTTGTGCACATAGAGCCCCAGTAATATGGGATTATGATATTTTGTAATCTTTTTGCACCTTGAAACCCCACTACCACTGTCCTATCATTATATCAAGACCTCTAAAGGGTTTGTACTTAGAATACTTCACGGGCCTGATATTATGGTACCCCGGGACGCTAACTCCCTCCTGAGCTTCACTACAAGATTGATGTTCGAGAGCTCTTGGACCATAGATCTAACGGATGAGATCCAAAGGCATCTCCTCAGGTTTATTTTCCTGACTAGGATTCATGCTAGACATGCAAACAATGACGTGGTGTGTTACTGACATAACACATCATACACCATCTAACCATACCTATAGGATTCTAACACATAGTCGATGACATGTCACAACACATGGCATGTCACGTGTCTGTTGATGTCATCACATTCCCAATTTTATTTGGACCTCCATGCAATAGTTCTAAATCCATGTGAAACATGGATCAATTGTTCAATTCCATGTGGAATAACTTCTTTGTGACACGTTTTCCTCAGTATGGGGATATGAGGACCTTTAACAACAAAAGGGAGATGTGTTTATTTCTCAGGGGTTTGACATCCCAATCTATCCAAAAATGAGCCATTAGGTTTGAACATGGAGATGTGGTGTTATCCTTATCCAATGGTTACAGTTAGAAGGCCCCATTCTAAAGGTTCTTGGGCATATTCGCAAAAGGGATATGGGTGTAAATGAGAGTTAGAACCATGCTCCTCGGTGTTTTCATATTTGGGGTCTCACATTGAAACCATGAGGGATATCTCGATGCCCCAATAACCTGATTTAAGGTGACTAAAACCCATTCACTCGGTCCCAAACAACCAATACATCAAACAAGCCCCGCCCCTCCACTTTCTAATCCAATGGTGATTGTCCTTTTCATTTTTCATGGTGAACTTAAAGGCTTAGGAGTTAGTTTGGGACTATTGTCCCTTCTCACATTCCTACAAATAACAAGGGGGTGGAACCAGGGGCTAGAACCTTGTCCCACCAGATTTCTAGATGTTGGGAATCCAYATGGTTCATTCAAAAGACCYCTCAGTACTCCAATTCCCAATACCCAAAATAGCCACTATGATCGATGGTTTGCATTCAAACATCCACTGAATCCAGTGGCCATAACTTCTGGTTGAATTACATAAGGATTTAGATGGTTAACTAGCTCATCTTTGGACGGTCAAGATCGACCCTCCTCCCCATATTGATGACTATTGTAACTCATGGATTTGAACATGGATTTTCAATGGAGGTTTACTTAGGGGCCTAGTGATTTCGCATTCCATCATTGCACCTTATTGCAAAGATTCTTACATTTGGATCTTGCATGCACTTTTAAGGCATTTATCAACAAGTAATAAGCCCATTTCTTGACGCCTATTTGATGATTTGATATCCCACAAACCATCGATGTCAAGGAGAGGGGAAACAACAAAATGTTTTATCATCCTTTCCTAGCATTTCTACACACAGGCTTAGTTATTAATTCATTATTCCTTTTTAAGGATATTTCAATACTTCATTCCCCTCATAATTTGTTAGTCATATATTGACCTTTAGATATGATTCCTTCATAAAGGAAACTCATTACAACGTGTATATCATTGTGCACATAAGAAGTATAAACACAAGTTCATTTTATTTTCCTCAGTGCTCATAATTAGTTATGCAAGGCATGCACTATTCTTATAGTTCCAGATTCACTTAAGCTCAAAGGATTTCCAATGGAACAATTATCAAGCCCATTAAACAAGAATTCATATTTACTATACAATCACTAGTACCCAACTATTTATTTTAGTTCAATTACATAGGGAATAAATCATATTTATAAGTTACAAGATTGTAGCCAGCCAACTGATTGTGCGTATTCACTGATCCAGATTATTTTCGGCATGAAATGAGAGAGGAGATATAATAAAGAAATGTATAGAGATATATCAGATATCCAATAATGTAACAGAGATATATCCAAGATATAACCATAAACACAGAGATAC
Organism: Picea sitchensis; assembly: GCA_010110895.2. Taxonomy (NCBI): domain Eukaryota; kingdom Viridiplantae; phylum Streptophyta; class Pinopsida; order Pinales; family Pinaceae; genus Picea; species Picea sitchensis. Next base: position 10,602 of record SNQJ01S0208506.1, on the reverse strand, counting down.
AGTAATACACAATTTCTATAAATGAGTGAAATGTACAAAATTGTAGAAATACAGAGTGAAAGAATTGCTAGAATGGTGGCAACTTATCTCTGAGAAGAAATGTGATAGATACACTCATTCTCCAGAAGATTATTGTTAAAATGAAGCTACAAATTATTTTTTAACATAAATAAAATATAAAACCCTAACATCGGAAGATGAAAAGCCAACAGTTTTGGACCTTGTTTTGGGTAGTTTGTTGTATCAACTTCCTGGGGGTGTAACTTTGGTGTACGATTTCTATTTGGGGTGCATGAAATATCATTGGAAAGGTATCAATGAGGAGATTCATTTTTGGGGATAAATTATAGCCTTTGGATATATTTTGGGTGCCCGATTGTGAAAAAACATCATTTAGGCCCTCAAACTGGCCTCGAAAGTTTAGGAACCGAAACACTGCTAAAATTAGTAAATTTCCAACGAATTTTTTGAGCCAGTTGGAATAGGTGGGTGGCCACTGATATCCTCCTGGATCAATCCTCCCTCCTTATAAATAAATGGTCTCAATTGTGTTGATTTATCGAGGGAGAGGGGAAAGTGTTTGTTTAATCTGAATCTTGGTGAGTTGCCCGCCTTGCTAGAGAAATCGTGTTGCTTAGCCTTTTGAAGGTTGTCACAAACCTATTGTTGGAGGAGTTGAATTTGTTCAAACAACCTGTTGTTGGAGGGGTTGAATTTGTTCAACCAACCTGTTGTATCTTGGCTTAATTGGGAAGTATGTAGGTACCATTGTAGGTGAAGACACAATTGTTGAAATGGATACTTCACATTGAGAAGGGGCGGGTGAATCAATGTCACAAAACTTTGGACAATTTTCCACTTTTCACAAACTAACTGAACAAAAAATATTTATTTCATTTTCTCAATCAATATATATAAAAGAATAAATACTTTATTTATTTATTTAACTTGAATGAATACATAAGATCAATCTTTGAATTTCATCCTAAACAATTATGAGAGACCCAACTCTCTGTTACAATACCCCACTTGTAGTTCTCATATCCAATTGATAAATGAGGAATCCAACCCTCATAACAAGTCCCAACTTATTGATCTCAGATCCAACTGAGATGTGAGGAATCCAATCCTCGTACAAGATCCAGTTTGTAAACATGCACCAACTTGATAGAATGAACCTTCGTTCAATCCACTATATATAAATATATATACTTCAACCAATTCAAATACACTTTCTTCTAACCATTCTTTCTTTTTTATATAGTCTTCCAACTGGTGTGAATTTGAATCATTTCGTCTTTTGATTTTTAACCATTTTACCTTTTCATTTAAATGATAAAATTAATCTTTAAATAATGTAATTTTCCTTTTAATTCTTTATTCATAATTCTCATGAATTACTTCTCCTTTAATCATGACTATGTGTCGGTTCTTTTTTCTTCATGAGTTGATCACAGACATGGATCGAATCATCATATCGTTCTCATGCTTTTGTTACATTCTTAGTTCACCAACAGATCATATTTGATCTTTTATCGATTCTCTGTATTGCTCTAGTGCTAACTCTCCGATGAATTAAATTTGTATGAGGCCCTTCCTTCAAATCATGTACATATGACGATATGCACAAAACCATGGGCTTATTTTCTAAGCGATATTCCTAGAACTACCTCTTCTTTCTCTCTGTGTTTCTTTATTCTATATGACTGCAAGTGGTGACCAGGCACTAGGCCAAGCGAGTGCTTGATCACTTCTCAAAATCAACGGTCACGTTTTAATCTCCCGATGAGATGGATGACTGTCGGTACTTCGAGACTTTGTCCTTCGCAACTTCCAGCCTCTATAATATTTCAAATCTCTTGAAGTAGATCAAATGGTTGATATATTATTTTCACAATGAATGATTCTTGTTCACTTTAGAACTTTGGCTATTCGTGGATCCTGAACTCTAGAGTAACAATTTATATGAAGTGATTACCTACCAAATAAGTCATACAACAATGGTGATCACTTGTTGTTGGTTAACACCTCCACTTATGCTATCCTTCCACTATACTTGATCAACGTTCAATAATTCTCTTGAATTATATCAATGATAGGATTTAACTTTGGCCTTCGGTGCTTCGGGTGATTTTTTATGTTAGAAACTAGTTTCCCCCAAAGTAAATACCCCCGAAGTGACATATCTTGCCGACTTCACTTATGACTTGGCACTGGTTGATTGGCTTCCACGTGTCACTTATATTCGTGACTTATGCATACCTAAAATTCCAACTTCACTTTGACACTTGTTATCATCTGATTGCGCCACGTTTCCTTACTAACGTAGTCTTACTAACATGGATATCCTAATGTGGCACATGTTCTTCTCCTGGATCTAATGGTTGTCCTAACTCCTAAAATGTATCTCAGATCGATGGCTGAGAGCAACATCGGAACTTTGGCCTTCAGGTGAACTCATATGTTCTGAGTCATTTTTCGTCGAAGTGGTCAGCGTTGAATTTGACCACACTCATCCTTGGTGTGCTTTGAATAGATCAACGGTTGATAAGACTTCCCTAATATTCCTCTAATCCAACGGTTGAAGGAAGTTCATGACTTCAGAACTTATCTTAACTTTGCCTTTCTTACTTCTTTTTTTACCCGAAGTGATATTACCCGAAGTATAACCTCCTCACAACTTTTAACCCAAAATTAATGTTATTCGTTGATCCTAATCTTAGATTGATGGCTTGATCTGTCTTTGATGCTTCTTTTCCTTAGTTTAAATCCAACGACTCTTATTTTTCCCAAAACTTTACCTATGATCGAATGGCTCACATTTACTTCAGAACTATGGCATTGGCTAAAATTCCTTCATGCACATTTCCATTGGTCGATTTTACTTGAAGTGGTCAATGTTGGTTTGACCATGCATATGCCACTTCCATGATCTATGGTCCATGACCTACTATGTCCTTCCACTCAACTTGATCCAATAGTCGAGAATGCTCTCGGAGTAGATCAACGATCGAGGATGATTGCAGGGACCCAAATAACACGATGTTTAAAACTATCATCGAGCTCTGCAATGGAAACTGCTCGTTGGTAGTGGAACTTATGAGAACCATAGATCTATTTTGTGGGTGACGATCGAGGATCTAGACTAATTGTGGGATTGGAATTAACGTGTTGTTAAATTTTCCCTTCATGCTCCACAATCAATCCCTACCCTTGATCTGGCACTTGCATATCTGATGGTCACAACTTGATCTGATCATTGACCAATCCTCTAACTGTCCTTCTCTTGTAACTCCCAGATCTGACAGTCCAGATATAATTCTTCAAAACTCTGACTTCACCTCGATCTAACAATATTTCTTCTGGTTGTTATTTCTCTAGAAATTTAGAGTGGATTCCTTTGCACCTCGCTTTATGTATTTCTGCATGACTACTCCTTAAAACTATCTCAATGAGAAGGATTATTTCTTGAATCCTTTGGATTGTTCTTGTGGGGATTTCGATCCCGACGAAATTTCTACAATGTGCTCTTCCTTATGTTCTTTGATTAATGTCCTTTCTTATGAGCTTGAATCTCTGCATATTGTTTAACATTTTCATTCTCTGCTAATTGTTATACTATTGACATCAATGACAATTCATTAATGATAACTTATCAATGACAATTCATCATAACATCTTATCATCACATCACAATGACATCGATTGTTGACATCAATGACACCATATTAAAGACAATATGTCCAACAATCTCCCCCTTTGTCATTGAGGGAAACACACTAATTTCATACTCAAAATCCCCATGTGAGAATGCTTTTATCTATGAAGTTACTCTCCCCCTTTGACATCAATGACAAAGGGTTTCTCCCCTTATGATCAACCTTTGTCTGTCTGCATTTTGTTGACCAAAATATGAACTTGGGTAACTCCCACTGCCAATATGCTCTCTCTGCCTCTGAATACTCTCCCCCTTTGTTTCTGAAAGGGTAGTTTTTTCTGACAAGGTCTCTTCCCTTGTTAATTTACTAACTTCTTATCTCAGTTGATTGGGATTTTTGTTTTCAAATAACTAGTCTTCTTGATACCAATTTTGTAGTGATACCCATTTGTAGTGATCAAGTCTTTCAAAACTTAATCTAATTACTTTATTATTTAATAACCAAAATACTCCTCCTCAGTTATTACTGAATTTCCTTTGTCAAATAGAACAAGAGTATGAATCTTAATAATCCTTTTGATTTGCTTCTTTTTCTTCTTTGATATTTCACATAAATATCAATTGAGGAATTATACCAATTGATTTAAATACCATTTTTGTTATCAATTGATCTTTTTTGAATGATACTCTTTGGACTTCTCTGCTACCTTTATTTTTTCTTCTTCTTGTGTTCTACAACTAACCCTACCATTGTGTTTTCTTTTGACCACTAATCTTTAGATAGTCGGAATTTTCCATATGTTAATTTAAAAACTCTTTGGCATAATCCTTTCATTTTGTAAAAACCAATTTAAACTTTTTTTTTTTTGTATTTTCTTTATTTTGCTAACAACTTATGATATCATCATAATTTGATATTGTCCCATATTCCTTTATAGGTACTTCCTTTTCTTGAGCTTGATTTATTTCATATTGAATTTCACATTCTTTATTATGACCTTCACCCATCATTTTCTTATTATTAATTTCTTCATTTTGAGGTGTAATAACATCTCTCTTTCTTTCTCCTTCAAATTTATCTTTCTATGAGATATTTTGTTTTTTGGATCTTCTCTTTCTAATTGTGTTTTTTGATATTTTCCATTTCCTTTCTTCTTCCAAATTTTATTAAGTTTTGTCACTGACTTGAATGACTTATTCAAATATTGACTTTTTGTATTATTGCAGTTTTGGGGTTTGTTCCCAAGCCTATCACGGTTGTAACATCTCATTTAATGAAACAATGTTGTTGTGTTCCAAAAAAAATTACATCTCCAACATCTAATTCAGTTTTTGGAATTTCTTGTATATCCTTCCTCTAGTTTCTTATAGTCCATTGCTTTATGGCCAAAACTATGAAAAGAAAGGCAATAGCCATTGAAGGTGTTTTCATTCTTGATTTTATTTTGGCTTGAGAGATCTATCATCTGATTTTCTTTCTTATTGGAACCAAGACCATTTTTCTCAATAAATGATCTTTGGCTCTTCCAAATCTTATCTAGGATAGTTGAGCTTTTGTGGAAATTGACAATCTTATTTGTCTTTTCATTCATATTTTTGATATTGACTATTTCTAACTTCAATATTTGACATAATTATTCCATTTTGGTTATTTGGATCTTATGGGATTCTTCCTTTTTCTTAGATTCTTCAATTTGAGTCATTAGATCTGTATTTGTAATTTCATTTATCTTTTTTAAATTGATGATTTCCAATTCCAACATGCGGTAAGAATTTTCTTTCCTTGTTAACTGTATCTTTAGGTCTTCTTCAGTTTCTTTAATTTCCTCAAGTTGAGTGTTTAGACTTTTAACTAATTCTTTTGATTCTTTTAGTACTTGTTTTCTTTTACTGTCATGTTTCTTTGATTCTTCCATCTCTTCTATTGGATCAATAACTTTTGTTTTCAATCTTTTGATCTCTTCTTCTTTTTCTAGCTGAAACTTTAGTTCATGCTCTTCATGGTTAGATTGATCTAACTGTTGAAGTTTCTTCAATTCTTAAAAAGTGCACATAACTATGTATTCAATATGGTCAATAACATTCACAAGAAATTTAATATGCATATAATTTCCTTTTTGCATACGAATATTATCTATTGCAATTGTAACATCAATCTTAAGATTATGTAATTTTTCTCTAGTGATTACTGAGATATGCCTCAATTCCTTGATGAAGCTTCCTCATTGTTGATTGAGATCAAATCCTGCATTTCATTCTGATTAGAAATCTTTTCCTCTGTATTATGTTCTTCATTTTGATTGCAATTTTCCTTTTCTTTATCTTGTTCCTTATCTTGAAAAGAATTCTCTTCTTTTGAGTTTTGTTCTTTATTATGACAGGAATCCTCTTTATCTGAGTTTTGTTTCTCACTTTGACTGGATTTTTATTTTTCTTGTGTTTCATTCTGATAACTATTTTCTAGTTGGATCCATAATTCTTTAGCAGATTTGTAGTGCCTCATATTTTCTTTAACTTGGTTTGACAATCCATCCTAGATTGCTTTTAAGGCTACTGAATTGTTTATCCTTTTATTTTTCTCTTTGAAGTAGTTAAGCGTTAGGGACTACTTACTACCAAATCCCAAACTCTAGATCCTCTTGACTTCAAATATATTTTCATATTTCTCCTCCATGATGAATAATTTGTTCCATCAAATAAGGGAGCTTCATTTGTGGAGATAACGATTTGTCCACCCATTTCTTCTGAATCAACCTTCGGTGTTTAAAATGTGTTGAATGAACCTTTCTCTGATACCAATTGTTGAAATGGATACTTGACACTAAGAGGGGGGGGGGGAATCAGTGTCACAAAACTTTGGACAATTTTCCACTTTTCACAAACTAACTGAACAAAAAATATTTATTTCATTTTCTAAATCAATATATATAAAATAATAAACAATTTATTTATTTATTTAACTTGAATGAATACATAAGATCAATCTTTGAATTTCATCTTCAAACAATTATGAGAGACCCAACTCTCTGTTACAAGTCCCAACTTGTAGTTCTCAGATCCAACTGATAAATGAGGAATCCAACCCTCATAAAAAGTCCTAGCTTGTTGATCTCAGATCCAACTGAGATGTGAGGAATCCGATCCTCACACAAGACCTAGCTTGTAAATAGGCACCAGCCTAATAGAATGAATCTTCATTCAATCCATTATATATAAATATATATACTTCAACAAATTCAACTACACTTTCTTCTCACCATTATTTCTTTTTTATATAGTCTTCCAACTGGTGTGAATTTGAATCATTGCATCTTTTGATTTTGAACCATTGTACCTTTTCATTTAAATGATAAAATTAATCTTTAAATAATATCATTTTCCTTTTTATTCTTTATTCATAATGCTCATGAAT
>SNQJ01S0208504.1:8401-22033 GCA_010110895.2 Picea sitchensis | reverse complement strand
TGTGTGCATGACCAACAACTCATCCCTCAACCCTAGTCTCTTATCTAATCTCTCACAAAACTAGGAAAACTTACGTGTGCTTCCTTCCTTTGCTATGATATTCAAGATTCAACCTCTGACCAACCTACTTTGATACCATATTACAGGAAATGAAAAAAACCTTATGTAGGGTTATGATACCAAAAACATGATCTCCATAAACAATGCATGATATCATTATTAAATGACACACTATTACAATGAGGGTCCTCACTCTTATAAAGAGCTTGAGATTCCAAAACCCTAAAAGAAAAAAAAACCTAATATTTTAACCTAAAGTCACTAAGGTGAATTTATTACATGGGTAATAGTTATATCTCTAATAGGAAAAGGTCCAATGGACATTCTATGGTCCTAAAGATGCCACGTGGGAGCACAAGGAGCCCATGTGGGGGGAATACCCACAAAGTTTTGCAAATTTTGAAGGAAACTAAATGTACATTTGTACATAAGCATATGCATACTCCATTTTGGAATATGGAGTTCATGGATCCACAACTCTGGGAATTCCTATCTGACCGATGCTAGATCCCATTCCTTGGGTTGTGCGAGTTGAGGGGAATGAGAGTTGATGGTTGGAATTGTTACGTGAGTCATTAAGCTACATAATTATCAAGTATTTTGATGTAATTTGTTTTCATGCATGTGAATATGTAATATTGTATGGTGATGTGCATTGAGGATAATACAAATTGTAGGGGGAGGGGAATGCAACATCCCCATTTTTAATCCTCGATTTAGCAATGTATAATGAAAATATGATGTATGTCCATGTGCCAAGCGATGTAATATGTAAACTTTGTATATTAAAAATAAAATGTATTTTTGGCTATAGAAAAACATGGACAAAGGCTTGGGGGATAAGATTCCACAAGAAGGAGGGGGGTCTAAAGGGGATTACCCATGCCTATTAAACCCAAACCATCTTTCTAAATTATCTTTACTATGAACCTTCTATTTCCTTTTGAGTGTTTTCAATACCAAATCATTGAATACATATAAGAGGGTTGGTGTGTGAAGTCACCTCATAAGAGTTATTGAGAGCATGGGTTTGAGTACAATCGACCTTGGGAATTAGGAAAGTCAACATGCATGGGAGAAAACGAAATTCATATGGGGAAAGGAGAGCAGTTTTTACATGTAGAGTTTTGGGGATAGCAAGGGAGTTATGAGGGAAAAATATTGAAGGAAGCCATAGTGGGAATCTATAATATCCCATTAGAGCTGAAATTTCATGGAGAGATAGGCTATAGGCCTATGAATAATACTCTATTTAAAAAATTGCAAAGGGGAACAGTAATTTGTTGTTGTGAGGATTCATATTGCAGCCATAGATTCCTGGAGTCCCCATCAAAGATATTTATTGTCCAACTTATGATGGAGCCCTCGAGGGAAGTGGGATAGCCCGATGGATTGCGTGGTAGAGAATGGGATCCCATTCCTTGGGTTGTGTGGGTTGAGGGGAAAGACAACCAGTGGAATGGAATGGTTGTAGGAATTAAATTTCTATAAGGGGAAAATATATAACTTTAGGAATCACCATCTCTTTGTGGATTCATATCCCCAACTCGGGGGTGACTTGTTGTTAATAGAAAGAGAAGAAAGTCTACAATTGGGTGAAACATCCATCCTCTGCAGTGGGTTTCATATTTGATAACATATGTGCTCATATTCACCATGTTTAATTTTGTGGAATGTTGAGTTTAATTGTTGTGAATTTCACTTTGATTTTGTCCTATTTACTATTACATGTTGTGGATAAATTCCACACTTGCATATGTGTTTTATGTGATTGAATTTTATGTATGTGTGTAATTGTTTTTGTGCATGTTTAAATTAATTTCATTAACATTTTTAATTATCATGGACACTTGCATGTATGTCATGTTGTATATTTCTTCGCATTTAAAATTTGGTATCATATTTTTATTTGGTTGTTTTTAGTAGTAACAAGACCTAGCAAGGGATTGGGTACGTTACATTCACTTCCCCCTGAGACCAATAAGCTCTATCAACCAAATAAAAAAAAAGTACTAAATATTCTTTAGATTTCCATATCTAAGTTTAAACAATGTGGAAATGAAAGTATGAAGATCATTATGTTTTACCTAAGTGAGGAGGTCATGAAGAGTAGTTAAGCTTGAAATTGGGTTAAGTTATGTCTTATATTATGAAAGGTAAATCAAGTTAAAAGGAAATGGTGTTGATCCTGAACCTCCTTTATATCACAAATTTTACTAATTTTTTCATCCAAAACCTTAAACTTTATCCAGATGGAAAGGAATCTGAAAGTGATAGAGGAGTACTACCAAAATCTCTAAAATAGATAAAATTTTTGGGTGCAGTAAGGGGAATTAATGGTGAATTGTTTTAGGATATCAATCCATTTATGTCATTTTCAAGTGGGAGACCATTCTAGAATTTGTAGGAATTAAATATGTATAAGGGAGGAATAGGGGTAGTAAAATACTATAGTTCGGGGTAGCTTTTAGAGCACTTTTATAGGTGGATTTGGTGGGTTGGGGAGATGAATTTTCAAGGAGAAAATAATATTACTCTAACCTTACCATTCTAAGGAGTAAAAGGAAATGTAAATGTATTCAATCTCACAAGTATACTATCAATTTAGTATTAGGAGAAGATGTGGGGATGGAAATATAGTTGAATTAATGGAGAAACCTTTAACTAGTTAGTTTGTGGGGAAGATTGTCTCATAAGCTCCAATGCTTGAGTGGATGGAGAAGAATTGGTACATTCAAATAGGGTATCTCCCAAAATTATGTAGCCTTTCCCAATATGGATTGCATTTTAATTTCAATATTGAATGGATGTTGAAAAATTATCGTAGAATGGTGGTATTGGGGAGAATCCCTATTAAACTTAAAAATATAGAGATGGGGATTTGATCCCTAGAATTTGACAACCTTCATGCAACCAATATGGGTGAAATTTTGGTTTATCCATGGATATGTGGAACACAAAGGTGTTGAAATATTTAGAAATGTGATAGGTACATCCATCAATATGGAGGCCAACTTTTATACAAAAAGGATTGAAGAGTTGTTAAACGTTTGGTGGAAATAGAATTTAGGGAAGTCCTATCCAAATAGATGGAGATAACTTGGGGAATATAGAAAATGTATTCAAATTTTACATTGCTGGAAGATGTTGTTTAGATGCTCAAAATGCCATGAAATTATTCATGTATGGAAATAATTCCAAAGCACGACCAAAAATTGGGTGTGGAAAAGGTGAAGCATCTAATGCAGGATTCAAAACCAAGGGAGGAAGTGGAAAATTATGAAGCAATAAAGGTTTTTTTAGTCAAAAGAAGTGTAAAATTATTGGAGGAATCAACCAATCCCATAATAGAATAAGGAGAAAAGGGAAATGAGTGTTTTGTTGTGCATCCCCATAAATGATATGTCTGGTAAAATGAAGAACTCTAATATGAACTATAAATATTTTATCCCTAACTTGAAATTTAATTCAAAAATTAAGGTCCCAAAGATAGTGAGATGTGATATCCAAGGGATATGAATCCTATCTTGGACTATGTCTTAGGGACTAAAAAATGGAGGGAGGATCCTAAAAAATCCTTAGAACCAAAAACTTCCACTGAGAGTCTTTTGTAGATTGAATATTGTGATTGTTCAAAAGAATACTCTATAGTGAGCAATCCCCATAGAGAGGTGAAGGAAATAACCCTCGAAGGGAATGGGGGAATGGAAGTAGATACACCCTTAGACCCATGAAGGATAATACCTAGAAATAGGTAGTACAAACTAAGGATGGCCTAGCCTATGATCCTAGACCTTCCTCTCTAGTAGGGAGGGCATCATTTTTTACTTGATCAAAGAGCAAATCCTAAAGAGAATTCAAAGAATGGAAATAAATGATATTTAAAGGGGGCCTTAGAGAAGGGAGAGCCTTAAACATGGAGATCCAATGATAATTGTATCTCTAAATGAGAGAGGGGTAGGGAGTTCCCATAAAACATTAACACTAAAAATATTGTTTACCAACTATAAACCAGATATAATAATGTTTTGAGAAACAATATATGAACAATCTAAAATAAAGGCCATATAAACCTCTTTCCTATAATATTGGTCCTTTTATTCTTTAGATGTGAAAGATCAAGAGTAATTGTTATAGGGTGGAAATATTCAATGGAATCAATCAACTCATCATTAATCATTGCTAGTATCCAAATGGTCTTAAATTCAAAATAATCTGGGAAATTCTTCTCAATTATTGTCACGTGTGGATATTATGGGGACAGAAACACATTTTGGGACAATTTCAAAACTCTAGGAATGATTAGGGATAATGCTATTTTTATGGGAGGTTATTTAAACCTAACAATTAATGATGGTGAAATCTAGGGAGAAGGATCTAGGTAGGACGCATGAGAAGACTACTTCTTGTATATGTTTTAAGATCTATGTATTTGTGATCTGTGACCAACAATGATGGTTCCAACTTGGAGGAACCTAAGAAGTGGAAAAGAGGGGTTATCTAAGAGTTTTGATGGATTCATGTTTCTAGAAAAGGTTATAGAGGGTGTAGTGATATTAAAATCATGGGTAGGAGAAGGAGGGGCTTCATACCATATGCCTACTATGATACAAATGGAAAACGAAGACTAAAAACCTTTAGGGACATTCAAATTAAATCATACATGACTAGAAGAAGATATTTTTACAAATTTGGTTATGAAAAATTAGAAATAATCAATTAGTACAAATGAAGGCACATAAATGCACTTAAGGACATAGTAAAGAATCTTAAAAGAAAGTAGTAAATGAACAGAGAAAGAACATATATAATACAAGTTATAGTTTTGTTCGATGACTAGAGTTAGATAAGGTGATAGTTATCTATTGTTCTTTCTTTAGGGTAAAGGTAGAAGATAGAGAAAATAGAGTTAGAAGGTGGCATTGGTTTATTAGAATATTGACTTAGTTTTCTTAGAATATTGAGAGAGTTCGTTGTGACTTCAATAACTAGTGTTGGAAAGGTGAATACAAAGTTAGTTGTGACTTTAGTAACTAGAGTTAGACAAATTCTAGAGAGACAATTATGTTTTAGTTTACAAAGAAACTGAAAAAAGTAAAAAAAGTGGTGACAAATTGGGAAAAGAAAAAATTAAAAAATGTTCAAGATAAATTGATAGAGACAAGGAATAGACACAAACATTGTTTGATAGGAATATGTTGGAAAACTGAGAGGGGGGGGGTGTGAATCAATATGATCACTTTTACCACTTTTAGCCACAATATATATGTTAACTTTAACAATAATATATCATCAATGTATAATGAGAATATAAACATAAGCAACATCACATCAACATCACATCAAATACACAATACACTAGAATTTATGTGGAAACCCAAATGGGAGAAAACCATGAAATGATTTCATATATATAAAAGAATACATTCATTGGAAGCACCAACTTCCCAATTCTCCAGCTGCAACTAGAAGGTGGCTATGACCCCCTATTTACAGGCTCCAACCTGAAGGAAGCTCCAACTCCCTATGTTCTCCGACACCAACCAAAATTAGGAGGCTACAACCCCCTTTCCTTGCCACGTCCCACCGCCCTGAAATATAAGTGTAAACCAATTGTCACTACCACAAACATTGTTGCTATCACTGTCACCATCACTTCCACTGTCACTACCATTATCACTATCAACCTGTCACATCAACCCATCACTGACCAACCTGTCATTGTAACTGATACTCAATCCAATCCTCTCACATGGATCATATACCAAGGATACCTCTCAAATAGATGTCCAACATCACCAACACATGCCTCGACCAAGAATGTACCAAACTATCAACACATACCCTACCAAGAATCAACCATGTACCACAACCTGTACAATAACACATGCATTAACCATGCACCAACACATGTACAAAAACAAGTGCGTCAATCATTCACCAACACTTGTACCATGTACCTCAACCATCAACCATGTGCATCAACCATGCACATCAACCATCAACCATGTACATCAATCATCAACTATGTACCAACATATGCATTGATGTATAAATCAAAACCTCAAGCATGTATCATAATCAACCAATATCATATACCAAGTGTTAGAAAAATAGGACCGCGAAGCAATAAAATAAAACAAATGTGGAAAACAAAACATAGAAAATACACAATACAAGAGAGACATAGATTTACGTGGTTCACCCAGTGTGGGCTACGCCCACCAGAGAAATTGCCAGGTCCTTCCTTTATTATTATCCAGCAAAATGAAGGGATACAACCTACAACAAAACCCGCTGTAACTTCCTCTTATTTTTCTCACAGTCTCCTCTCTCAGAATACAATATTTACCATAACCATAGCCGTAATACATTTCCCTCATTAAAGAGGGTTTCCTTCTAGGGAAAAAAACCCTAACATAATCTCTACCGTTAGATCTGTGACCTTATAATGAACGATCCAGATTTACAATGAAATTACAATATACATTTACAAGGCAATTTTTCCTTAGGGGGCTTTGCCCCCGAACCCCCATCAGGGGACGCTTCCCCCGAACCCCCACTGGGGGCCTGCTTTCCCCTAGACTCCCCAGCTGGGGGGATAGCCCCCTCGGACCCCGCAGAGGGGGTAGCCCCCCTTTGCACTCCCTCGCATGGAAGAGTGTACATACTTCTGGGGTGTAAATACTTCATGGGGTATAAACATGGCTGAAAACAAGGACCTCTGAATCAGGAATATAATTAGGCTCCACAAACAACACCAAGTATATGCTTCAAGTACATTCCAATATCACAAAGATGTGCTCTAACAATGAACCATAACAATCATTTACAATGTACGAAGGATATGTCTCAACCATAACACCAAAGCATGAACCTCAACCATATGCAACCACAAACCAAAAGGGGCCTCCAATATATGCCTTAAGCATGTGCCATACCATCCATGAAATAAGTCTAATGAACTATCACATCAACCATGTATCAAATCCTCAATATTATGCATCCTCATATTGTAGCAATATCTTCAACAATACAAGTCAACCAAAATTCCTCAAACATGTACCATATGAAATTATTCACACATGTACCACAATATATGGCATAAACAATGTACTAAACAAGTACTAAAACTCTCAATATGTGCATCAAGCATAAACCATAATCTCCAAAATATCACCAAGCCATGCCACAAATATGAGCCATAACATTACCAAGATATAACCCTCAAAACTTACATAATGACATACCTCATAACCTGTGACAACCCTACTGCATAATCATACCTTGCTGCAACCTAGAACAAGCATCCCCTTTACTTTACCTCATACTTCCTACCTCATATTCGCCAATAGATCAAGTGTCCACTAGATAGATATTCAATGAAGTTGTGTGTGAGAATTAGAGATTCTTGATGTGTATTTATACTATCCCATTTAACTTATTTTCAACCACTTTACCCTTAATTAATTTCTTGCTGTAACCACTTTACCCTTAACTAATTTCATGTTACAACTATTTTACCCTTTTTCCTAATTTTAGGGTAATAATTGTTTTACCCTTTTTCCTAATTTTAGGGTCACAATTGTTTTACCTTTTTTTCCCTTAATTTTAGGGTCATAACTATTTTACCCTTTCTCCTAATTTTAGGGTCATAATTGTTTTACCCTTTTTCCTCATTTCAGGGTCATAAATGTTTTACCCTTTTTCCTCATTTTAGGGTCATAATTGTTTTACCTTYTTTCTTAATTTTAGGGTCAACCTGTACTTTCYTGTTGCAACTACTTTACCCATAATTATTAAACTCATAATTTCATTTTTACAACTACTTTACCCATAATTAAATTCTTGTTTCAACCATTTTGACTGGAAAACTTCTTGAAGACTTTCTAGATGCTTCTAGAATAATTGACTTCTTGTTGGCCTTCTAGAATATTCTAGATTATTCTTGAGGGTCCTCAAATCTTTACAAATCCATATCTCCTCAATCATGAGGAGCCACATGATGTACCACCTATCATCGAAAACGAAATGATGTGTAATATCCATCTATGATAGTCTTACTTGCAAATGCACTGACCTTCATGTCTTTATTCCTCGATCAATTGTCGGTTCCATGACCATACCTTCGGGGCTACATGTAGACTTAATCAAATGCACCCAACACATAGGATGACATCAACCACTCCATCAATGAAAACTAACTATCCATCTATCTTAGCCACATCTCTAGGACTTTTAGACTTCTCCAAGGGTTGACATCAATTTCCAAGGGTTGACATCAATGACAACCAACTATCCAAACCAATTGTTCAACAATATCCCCCTTTGGCATTGATGGAAACACTAATGCTCAAACACTTATGCCCCCCACTGTGACCATTTCTCCTCATCAATGTTTCTCACTCTCCCCCTTTTACATCAATGGAAAATGGTCTCTCTCCTTGGGGTTTCTCCCCCTGTCTTCATGGATCTATTCTCTCTCTCTCTCTCTCTCTATGCCTTTGTTATTTCTCTTCACATGTTTCTTTCCTTATGTGACTTCCCATGAAGTATACCCTCTCTTTCTCTTCCTTTGACATCATGGGAAAAAGGATAACTCCCCTTGTCTGTATGCTTCTAATCTTTCATTCCAGATCTCTTTCTCTGATGATTTCTCTTCCCTTGAATTCTTTGTAAGATGTCGTGTAAATCAATGTAGGGATACTTTTAAGTGTTTCCTTTCCTCTCTTAAAGTTCTTTCTAATTTTCCATTGGTGCTTCCTCTTGTAACTCTCTGATATATATAAAAATCATTCGAAATTTATTGACTTAAAATGATCTTTCATGACCATACTTTTCAACAATATACCTATGATGATATAAATTCCGATGAAGGTTTCTCTTTCCCTATTTTTTTTGTGCCTTTCACTTCTTTCCTTTCTGTGACCAATTGATTTCAACTGATTCCACTGATACACTGCTATGCATTTTCTCTTAACCATGTTTTATGTACCTGCTAATGATCTCATAAATCCATCTTTGTACATATGTCCTAAGTTGTCCATAACTATGTTACTCAACTGTCCACAATGTTGATCCATCTATTATTTTACTATCATGAAGGCTTCATAGCTGCAACTAAATCAAATGTGTCCACTGATCTACTCTATCTACAAATTGAACTCTGCATGTCTAGAACAACTTGTACTAAAGATATCTCTGCCTGAAGGAATATAATAATAAATTTCTTCCTATGTAACTTCCAATTGATATATGCATGGGAATAATACTTCTCAACTGATCAATCTGTGATTCTGTACTTTTTCTATGTGTCTCTACAAATACTTCAACCTGCTCGAAAGATGGTTCTATGATTTGTAGTAGCTACTTCACTAACTCCCCCTATTCAATATTCATATTCGCTAGGAGTCTCCAAGCCGAGTGGCTCAAAAAAATACTTACTCTGATGAAGAGTAATCTTCATCTTCATCTATAGACTCATCATCTTTATGAAATATGACTTATTCTCTTTTTCCCGTGGATTGATCTTGCACTACAATTCATGAAAGTAAATCTCTCGGGCCTTTTCCTTATTCATTTTTTCTTCTTTTATTTCTCGCATTACTGCAAATCTTGTGATCTATGGGACCTGGTATTTATTCACTTGTTCTTCTTGTTTTTCATTTCTTCTCCAAATCTTCCTGTATCTAACATCTTCCTTTTTTCCTATGGATTTTTCTTGATCTTTTACTATTTCCAATCTTGAGAGTATGACTTATGGATATCCTTCATTCATTTGCTCTTCTTTTACCAGTTCTTGTTTTCTTTTCCAAAATATCTTATATCTGATAGTGTTGGCACAAGGGAAGACCCAGGGTTCAACACTCAAGAGTGCACCAACAAAACCCTAACTACCGGCCCTTTCGGCAACACCTGTGAAGCAGATGAAGTCTCACCCAAGGTAGAGGCAGGGGTGGTTGTAGGACTCATATGTCTGCAACCTTAGATGGGACACCGATATGTGATTACAACACCTTAACAGAGCACTTAGCAGCTAAATTTCATCATTATTTAACCTGTATCTACTTTGCAGATAAAACCCTAACAGATCTAGCATATTCAAGCACTAAGCACATTCACATAGGTTAGATATAGCATTCATCTATATTATTAAGCACAAAAAATCAACATATCTATCTATCATTCATCTACATCAAAGCACTTAAGAAAGTAAACACATAAACACATCAATACATCACACAAAGCATAGTAACACATGATATACATGGTTCACCCTGTTGGGGTCCTATAATCATAGGTAACCTGATTCTTCAGCTACTGGGTTGGCGTTGCTCGCATGATGAAGACATCTGGCTCAGTTGATTCCATTCCCCCCTCCATCCATTTCACCCGATCCTTCATCACCCTATTGCATCCTTCATCCACCTCTATGCCCTCACTCCCTTGCCCATTTGTTCCGTTGACTACATCTCTCCTGCCACTCATCCTTGCATAAACAAACTTAGGATAATAAAATATTGGTTAGTTTAATAAGGTAATTGATTGTAAATAAAGGATTAGATTAATTAATAATATTAGTAGTTAGTAAATAGGTTAATAAAGTTAGTGTAATTAGACCAATAAGCTAGGTTAGTCTTGTTAGTAATTAATTAATTAATTAATAATTAAGTTAGTGCTTAGGTTAATTTAGGTTAGCTAAACATTAAAATAAAACAAAAACATTAATTAATTAATATAAAAACCATTTAATAAAGAAAAAAGAAAAATGATTAAAAATTATAATACAAATAAAACATAAAATAAATAATTAAAAAACAAAACACAAAACAATAAAAAAACATTTAAATAAAACAAAATATAATAAACG
This sequence comes from Picea sitchensis, assembly GCA_010110895.2. NCBI lineage: Eukaryota > Viridiplantae > Streptophyta > Pinopsida > Pinales > Pinaceae > Picea > Picea sitchensis. The sequence goes on along the minus strand of SNQJ01S0208504.1, from coordinate 11,103 downwards.
TAAATAGAAACAAAATATAATAACACCAAATAATAAACAAATAAAATAAACAATAAACAATAAATAAAAACATAAAAATTAAAACATATCCTAAGTCTAAACTCTCACATGCTCCCGTACAACTCAGACCCCCCCGTCACGTCCCATCAACTCCTTGGGGTCCAAGTTGGTGGTATTGGGAGGGACAAGTGTCACCTCCTGGTGAAATTGGACCCCCCCTCCCAATACCACTTAACACCTCAGGGGGGGTTCGACCAAAACTGCCTACCCTTGCAAAACTGCTCACCCAAATTTCAAAACCGTGTTTTTTGATGATTTAACAGTTCAAATTCCGAGGTGGATTTTGGGTAAATGGAAATGAAATTTAAAAAAATGAGAGAGTTTTTTTTCCATAACAGGATGAAGAACAAAAACATCTTCCATATTTTTCACAGGTGGCACCAGTGGGGAGAATCAAAGCCATATTTCGACCTCATTTTTCATATTTTTGGTTTTTCTGTTTCAGTCCTGATTTTACGAGAGCTATTTCGGTGAGATGGAGACGAAATTGGAGAAATAGGAGGTTTTTGTCCATAACATGCTCATATACAATAATATCCTTCAGTTTTTACACAGGTGTCATCGTTAAGGATAAACAAAGGTCTGAGTTGACCCCTTTGTTTCAGTAGTTCGACTAGTTTTTCATGAAGGACAGTTCCAGATTTTTTTGGATTTATTGTTATTTTTGGTCGAGGTGGATAAATTCGAACTCCTAAGCCTGGGGAGAGTCCGTTCCATATATTTTAATGAGTCAAATGCACAGGGATTGATCAGTCAGGGGACCATGATTTAGTTTTTGTAAAACAACTCACAGAGCTTCTTTAAATCAAATCTCAGTAATACAAATCAAGCTTCACANAGCCTGGGGAGAGTCCGTTCCATATATTTTAATGAGTCAAATGCACAGGGATTGATCAGTCAGGGGACCATGATTTAGTTTTTGTAAAACAACTCACAGAGCTTCTTTAAATCAAATCTCAGTAATACAAATCAAGCTTCACAGGCTTCCTACGACATATCTTTTTGGTGAAGTGACTCTTTTGTAATATGTTTTCCCTATCACATATTTTTTTCTTCTGAATTATTCAATAGAGGATTAAGATCATAATTTGTTTTAAAATACACTTTGTTTTTGGCTTTGGATAATTTATGTGTTTTCTTCTAGAGGATTAGTTCCCAAATTATTAAATGCTCTGGTACAGTGTCCTTTTTCCTCACCTTTTCTTTCATATCATTCAATAATATCAAAGGATCCTTGTGAGTTTTTCCTGTAGAAACTATCTTGATTTGATCAGGCCTCTTTGCCTCCATTTCCCAATGGACCTCCTTCCCTGTTCCAACCAACCAATTAAAAAAAAAAACAAATACCGATCTATCATATCTAGCCTAAGATCCATACTCAAACAAAGTTATATCATATAGAGAGATCCCTCTCTAAGTCTTGGAGGGATAGATCCAAGACTCCAAAGCGATTTGTGGTTACCCTAGCTAATTTCCTCCTCAGCTTGGGACTTTCCCTAGTAGTGCACTTCAAGTTCCATATCTGATCACTGATGGTGGACAGTGAGCAGACATAAGAAGGCTGAAATATTTCACCTGGCGACTCCAACCAGCTCCAGAACAGTGCCAACATAAATAATCCACTGGAGGAAGAACCTGAAGCATGACCAAGCAATCTGGAAAGAGAAGGTATTCAAGCTCAAATTGTATTCAAGATGTTTTTTCTTTTATTTGTAATTATGTCCTATCATTTTCCAATCTGAATCAAGAGTATATTGCTGAAGTTTATATTGATCATATGCAAATTGATGAGCCTCAATAGATTAAGCCCCAAGTGAGACCTTTGGAAATCCCAGTGAGACATAAGCTTCGTGTTTTATCTCCTACTCTTTCTAAAACACCACATGGTTATAAGCCCCCTTCTTTACCTCCTGTACCTACAAAAATCCTAGATATATACAAGCCCCTAGATTTGCCTCCTATTCTCCCTGACCTCCCTGTCAATTATATCAATAATCTGCCTAGGTTTGATGGAGAAAATGTGAAGATCACTACTGAAAATAACATCCAAAGTCTTGATGATTTTATTGATCTGTTTAAGGTAGAATATGATGATGTCTGCATCCGAATGTTTGCCCTATCATTACAAGGTAAAGTCAAAAATTGGTTTAAGAATCTTCCAGCTACAAGCATCGTTAATTTTCATCAATTTGCGAAAATTTTCCTAGATCGATGGGTGATCATGAGAAATGTCTTTCTCCTCCTAGAAGAATATGACCATTTGAAAAGACAGTCAGGGGAGCCAGTACCTCAGTTTTCTACAAGGTTCAATAAGGTATATCTTGCAATGCCAACTGATATAAGGCCAACCCTAGGATCAACTCACTTGCATTACCTAGATGCCTTTGATCCTGAGACAACATTCCAATTAAGATAAAGGAACACTGTAACACTTGAAGAAATTAAAAATATTGCAGTTGATGTGGAAGCTAAGTTGTTGAACAAAAGGTCCAAGCTAAGGGCAGAAGAGAAAGATAGAACAAAAAATGAATGGATGACATCTTCAGAGGTGAAATTAGATATTCTGACCAACACAATCAATGAAATGATGCATAAGATTATTAGGAAAGAGGAACTTGTTGTTCAAAGAACACATGTGCCAA
>SNQJ01S0208502.1:0-16169 GCA_010110895.2 Picea sitchensis | reverse complement strand
CCCCCCCCCTCAAATTACAATGCATAAAAAAATAAAATGAGAAGGAACAAAAAACAGTTGCTAAGTAACCTTGTCCTTCACTCCAAGAAGACCTCCCAACTATGTAAGTTTGTTCTCGTTGAGGATTTTGTTGAAGATGTAGATGTTTTCACAAATTTGATGAAGTAGATGAATCATTGATATTTCAACACATATCCACTTTATCTTCTTGTAATGAATAAGATCCAAATAAAGTTTGGATGAAATTTTGAAAACTGTGCGGTCATTTCCGGAAAAACGCTGAAATTTTGTTGATTTTAAAAAGATCATAAATTCACTTTCTGGACTCCGTTTCGGATGATTTTGTTTTTTTGAAATTGGATATTTTCCCGAGAGGAATTCAAATATCCAATTTGTTTCTGAAAATATTTCTCAGAAAATATCAGAATTGAGTCTAATGTGTGTGGCTCCCTTTTTGTCTCTTGAGATGCATTCGTTGCACATGGAAAAGTGTCTGCATGTGACCCCTGATATGCATGCCATATATCTTCCACATGAAATTCATAAAACAAATCTGAAATGGAGTAGACATCATCTTCAATTAATGGGATAAAAATTTGTGCAAAAATGTTTGTAGAAGACTCTTCATAATAAGAAGATTGATCTTTTGATGGCTTCTCTTCTGGCTCTATCTGTTCAACCTCCTGCATGAAATCTTAAAAATATTCTTTATTCCCGAATAGAGCCTCCAATATTTTCTGTAATTCATTTGGAGTTGATTCTTGTGAGTTATCATATACTCGGTGGAGAATTTCTGGAGAGATAGATAAGAAGATAAATCCTATGGCCATATCTTGTCTACTGAGAAAGTCATTTTTCTCATCGGCGAAATCAGGCTCTAATTCCATTGCCATGGTTATTTGGTATAAGCCTTTACTTATGAGAAGAAGTAGAATGTTTGGCTTCCACTCCAAATATTTATGAGGCGTGAGAAGTATTATCGGTGAGTAAAACATATATTCCATCTTTTCCGCATTCTTCAATCTTCGGTACTTGAAAAACTAATTTGGTGTAGATTTTGCTTAGAAGTACGTCAGCTATAATACCATGTAAATGTGTTGAACCTGCAAAAAAAATATCTATTTAGAAAATATCACACATTTGCAGAGAGAAATTGAGAAAGAAGAAGCAAGAGAGGAAGAATTCTCATTAACCATATTCCACAGTCAAAGAGTGAATAATTTACAATAGATATAGGATACATGAGTAACTAATATTCGATAGTGGTGGTCTAGAGTGATATGGACACACACTAGTAGTTATGAGAGTGAACTTCCACCTAGTATAGTCACTCAGGAAGTTACGAGAGTGAACTGCCACCTAGTTGAGTTAACTAGTCAACTAGTCTTCAGTTAATTGACCGAAAAAAGAGTAGTGAGGAGTTAACTCAAAAAATCAAGAGTAATGCACCTATATGGTGATGATCTTGAGGCAAGTGCGCATTATATGGTGATGATCCCAATCTTGCATGGTGAAAAAACCAATGCAGCATCTAAAATCAACTCAACTAATCAAACTGAAGTGTCAACTGAAAGAGAATATTCTCCAGGTGGAATATTCTCCCCTAAAATATAGGAGATTGGATAATGAATAATTATGAATAATAAACAAGGAAAAACCTTAGGAAAAATAAATCCTAGGTGTGTGTGAAGTAACTCCAACAAAGATCACAGAGATATACAATAAAAATAAAGACACCTTTATAGGGAAGAAATGTATTGTTGCATTATATTAAATGAAAGTGGAGAACAAAATCCATGCCTTGATGTTGCAAGGTCCCTTCCAATGGCCCTTTTATTCAACACACACATTTGCTCCAATGCCTTTGTTCAAGAACATACACAACCTGACATGGAGAGCTAAAGAAAAGTTGTATCAAGTGTAATCTACAATAGAATTAATCTACAACAGAATTCTTCATGCATAAGCAAGCCTTAGCCTTTTCCATGAGAGTTCTTTATATAGGGTTAAAGTGGGATGAATGAGGATATTAGGATGATTCCACTAAATCAGAGAAGTGAGTAATATCCAAACCGATCGGAAGCCACCTCATATTCTACAATATTCCATTCTATAACCTTCATGAATTTCATTTTTCCTCTTGTTTAAGCATCGTTGCACCCTATGCACAAACATCCTACGATGACGTCACAGTCCAATTTTGGTACAACATGCAACGATCAAGCATCGTCACACCCGGATAATAGAGCAGGGTGCGACGATCTCCTTTGACATAGTTTTTAAGGAAGAAAATATAATCCACTTTTCTCATGGAGAAAGTCTCTTTTAGTGTTTTCAAGGAACATGGAAGTGAATCATGTGCATATCGTCAGTTGATCATTGGGGTGACCAAAATAATGTGTAACACCTCTTGTTAAATTTTCCCTCGATGATGTTCCAAGGGTCACAAAGGAAGATATATATTCAAGAGATTTATTGGCAAGCATAACGACTTTGATCAATTCACAACTGTAACACGTTCAATATTAATTACACAGGGTTTGGAGAAAATTGTGAATTTATAACTTTTGTATTAAATCCTAATCGACATCATTATGTATGCAAAAACACATAACATGAACATCCTTGTTGACATCAAGGGACTAGAGAGTCTCCAACATCAACATTTTTGACCTCTTGCGGGGCTAGGCAAGAAGAGACAGGAATGTCACCCTAAGATTAAAGCCCGAGACAAGAAAGTGCATTAAAATCTAGGCCAATTTTGTCCTAACCTACAGTCCAAGCATATATTTCTTTGCCTTGTAATTTTCCTTTTAACAATATTTAATTTTTAATTAATTTACAATCTTTATGTTATTTACAATCTAATTACTCTATACATTTGAAATAACAAAACTAAAACTAATAAAAGAAGTGCAAATAAAAAAAAAAAATAGAAAGGTAATACTTTTGTTTTTATTTTAGAAAAAAAAAAGGTAACTAAAGAAAAGTTAACTTAAAGGTGAAGAAAGTAAATAAACCATGATAGTTTTAAAGTAATTAAATTAAAAGAAAAGTTTATTACATAACTTAGTTTGAAGTATATATAGAAATAACATTTTTGATGATATAATATTTTTATGTTTTCATTTAGAAGTTAGGATGTAATTAAAAATAATAAAACCAAAATAGTAAAATAAACAAAAATAAAAGTTTATGCACATTTACAAGATAATAAATAAAACTTTATAAGAATTATTATTGACAAAATAATATGTTTTTTTTTGTCATTTTTTATTTTAATGTTGTATTAAAAGAAGATGAGGAAAACTAAGGTTTTTAAAGAAAAAATCAAAGAGATAGTTCAGAGTGAGAAAGGAATTTATTTCCATTTCGATGTTTCCCATACAAATTCATAAATTTTCAAAATCTACAAGTCCCTGCGTAGACTAGGGCCATGTATATGGTGTTTATCCACTCTAGACACAACGTACAATAGAAAGACCAAGTGAGATGAGGAAAAATGAAAGGTGAGCTAGAAGTGGAATGAAGCAATGAAGGCGAATCAAAAGGATAAAACTTGCATAAATAAATTAATCAACGTCGAATGAAATTGATCTCTAATACATCAAACTCACAAGTAAACATTTACCTTATGAAGGCCAGCAAAATCATCCTCGCTTAATCCTTATCGCATGTTCACAAGACCTCTCTATTGTCGACGATTTCGTCAATCTCTTCTCAATATGTAAAAGAAGAATGGAATGAAACAACCCTCACAACACTCCAAGCATATCTATCTCTGAATTTTCTGCCAAAGTTCTCTCTCAAAATTTTCTCTTAAAAATGTCTTCTTCAGAAAAAATCTCCCTCATTTCTAGCTGCGCGCTTCCTTTTCATATTATAATAATCCTTGGGGAGATTTAGTGGTTAGAAGGAATTTTTTAACTATCTTCAACCAATACTGGAAGCACTTCTCATTAATAAAATGAAACTCATTAATTAATTAATTACTTGTCCCTCTTTGTTTTCTTTTTTTTCTTTTTTCTTTTTTTTACTTACTTAACTTAATAATACATATTTACTCTCTGCTTTTCTAACATATTAATATATTTATGATGACGATAACAAGACCATGTCGGGAGCACATTTTATTACTGCGTGGATTATTTACTAAGCATGTCCAAGGAAAGAGGGTAAGAACAAATAAGAAACTTGTCTATCATGTCTAAGTGTTGCCAAACTAGATGAGACTCATTTGACTGATTAAGAATTATCCTCTCCATANTAAGCATGTCCAAGGAAAGAGGGTAAGAACAAATAAGAAACTTGTCTATCATGTCTAAGTGTTGCCAAACTAGATGAGACTCATTTGACTGATTAAGAATTATCCTCTCCATAGGTAACATGAATGCGTAAGTTTGAAATTTGTATGCTACTATCTTTGCACCCACGAATCAAAATGTCCATTGATGGTTTTGACTGACAGAATTGGGAAATACTTGAAGAAGCGTGGAATGAACGACGCCACTGACTGTTTTGTTCTCTATCATTTTTATTTATGAACACACAGATAACTCAATTCAAGGAAGATCAAAAACGTTGCTTGACTGCCATACTCAAAATCGACTCTTTCTTATGCTCTCACCCAAGCACCTTCCATGATGACAACATGCTCTTCGTCCATTTATCTTTATAGTATTAGTTGGATTCAAAATTGTGTCTGGTGAAGGAGAGCTTGTTGAACATGTCCGAACTTCATCAATTCTTTTCAAACCTTTTGATTTACATTTCTTCCAAGGTTCAACAATTGACATGGGAAGGAATCGTCTAGGATGTCCCATGAGTGGTATTTACAATTGGGGCACGTGTATTCATCTCTGATAATTCATTCGCTCGACTATCACCCTCTGTGGACCCACTTTTTGCTCTATTCCTTGGTACATTGTTCTGGTTTTAATATACTTCGGAGATATATATTAATGTTGGATGGAGACAAAGTTCTTTTTTTTTTAGCTCTGTCAAATTACTCAATAGCATTTTGTAAGAAGATTGTTGAAGTTTTTTATTGTAGTAGAATGAACGAAGGTTCAACCTCTTTTGAATGTATTGATAAGTTGTATGATGTTAGGATACGTTTTTGTCGAGGTATAGATATGTATCTCTTATTTTTTTAGCATTGAAAGACATAATTCAATTGTTGTCGATGTGGCTATTTCTCAATTGAATTATAGGAAGATTGGCGACATTGTTGTTGTATAAAATCTCCCTTCGTTGTATGTTGTTTTGCTGGTCTATTGATGTTGTCTTCATGAGCTTATCAACTGAACATTGTAGAGTATTTTGTACCTAGTGTAATATCAACCCTTCCCATATTATGTTGTTAATGATCAAGAGGAAATATTCGTGGCCCATGAGATCACTAAGATACCCTCACTGTCTGTTTTTCTTCCTCCACTAAAAAGCACAACTGGTAATGTATGTCTATCTCAATTAGATTTTACATGCATAATTGGTGAATTATTACGAATAATATGTGTCTATAGAATATTTCGAAGCTCATGAAGGTAAGCATAGATTTGTCTAATGTCTTCAGTATGTTGTGTGTATGACAGAAAAATCAACTCGTTTGCAAACTCCCTGCTAGCATGAAATCTCAAATCCTGACTATGTACTATAATCAATATATTATATTTAATTAGTGTTCCTCCTGCCATCCTTAAAATAATATGAGATCAAAGTTGGGCGCCTTGAGATGACCATTAAAGATGTCACTTCCAGTTCATGCAACCCGACAAATTCTATGGCTCTGAATAGTTTTATCACATGGCATCGAACAAGATCGTTGACTGTGAAACTAGAAGACACAAATGTTTCTTCAATTCCTATATTTTTTAATGCCAACAACAGAGTCCTGATTAATCCAAAAAACTAATGGATGAACCAATTCCCATTCTCCAAGGACTTGATTGAAAAATATATTTTCCCTTGGATTTTTTCATCGTCTTCCTTGCCAGACATTTCTATGATGTTCCAAATGAAGAAAAATCCAACGAAACTTGCGCTTGATAAAAGGAAAACTCGATCGCCACAAAATTCCATATTAGTTTCTCTCTTCCCATGGCCCTGGGATGGCATTGTTTCCTTTTCTTCCTGTTATATACATAAATTGTCCCAATTGATAGATTTGTCAATATGTTTTAAAAGAGAACATCATACAACCCAGCGTCGTCAAAACAATTTCCATATGGCACCTCGTAAATAGCTTGGTATATATTATTACATCACATTTCCCCAACATGAAACCCATTAAGGTCATAAGTTATTTTCTAGAATAAGATAATCCATGTGGAAATTATCATTTTAATATATTTTCTCTTTGTCATGGAATGATGTTAAAGTTATAACTCTAAGAAAGGAAGTGGTATAACTTTATGGGACAACTAAAATATTAAAAGAGGTGGACATGAGGAAATTCTTGAAAAAGTGATGTATGTTGGTTATAGAATGATATAGCCTTCATGAAAAATAAACATGATAATATATTTACCTTTTAAGAATGGGAAAGTAGTAGAAAAATGACACCACATTTATGAGGTAATGTGACATGAGGTGTGATATATGATATCTCAAAAATGTATGGTTATAGTGTGTTAATTATAGGAATATGGCATGGATTTGAAATATTAAATATGACCATAACTGACCTTGAAGAATAGTTATTGAGTCTCCCTTTTATATAGTGAATAAGATAGGTGCATAGATCAACAATGGTGACATAAGGGTCTTTTGACATGTGTGTCATTGATGAAATAAGACAGTGTGAATAGTTCGATGAGTGAGTAAAAGGATCTGCTTATTAGTAAGTCAAGCATCACAATAAATTCACTTATAAACAATGCACCAATATTTAACGAGAAAAAGCGAAACTTTGCACAAGTAGTGTGACTAGAGAGGGATCCTGGAAACGCTTTGTTGGCTAAGTCTTGTTGAAAAAAATAATCGTCAAAAATTTCCAACCAACTGATGTGCATCGCTTACAGTGGCATGCAAGATTTAAACAATAACGTATGATCCTTTATTCTCTACATGAAAGGGGAAGGGAAGGGTAATGGCAGGACTCAGGGTGACTCGATGTGGAATGCAAAGAGGCTGATAGGGTTAGGTGGACCAGGTTATACTATAGGAGGAGACACAATGGAGGTCAAGGGATTCATGGACCGAGACTTCGTGGAATAACTCATGGAAAGTGGTAAGTATGAGGGGTTTGGTCCTGGTGTATAACTTGAAGGGATGACTCTTTATATATTAAAAAAAAATATTTGAAGGATAGGAAACTGTCATGGATGTGCGTTGATGGAAAGATGCAAGTTAAACGCAGAGCATCCACAATGTGTATGCTGGAGGCATCTCAAAATGAAGGGGACGAAGAAAAGGAAATAAGTAAGATGCAGATAGGACTGACGAACATGACGAGGATGATGTCTCACGTAGCAAGTGCATGGTAGACAAGCGAGGGATTATGACAAAGAAACAAAACTTAGTTCACTTGCAATTTTGTTTTCCACCAAAACAAATTAGGTCAATCAGTTAAAATATATAGATATCCTACCTTTTAATATCACTAATCATTTCTCCATCACTTCTGATCATTAAAAGGATAAAAAGGAAAGAAAGTGAAAGAAATAAAAGCGAGAAAATAAATTGAGAAATTGTGAAATCAAACCAAAACTAATCTATCCCTTCCCGTAAACTTTTATCATTATTATTGTTTGTTTGTTTTTTTGTTCTTTTTTGTTATTTAATTTACAGAGAAAGAAACCATTAGCTTGGACTCGGGTCGGATGAAATTTAGTGTAAATGAATGTGTCACCTTCTTTTCATGCCAGTATTATGAGTTTGACAAATTTGTGCGTAGAGGGAATGCCAAAATGCCAACCAACAAAAGTGCATGGTCCAGAGAATAAATTAATCAATACCCAAAAGAAGCGATCACTAATCCCCAAGACATGCCAACCAACAAATGCTTTATATTTAATACTGAAAGTATCGATTGAATCATATTTAAAATTTAGGGTTTGTACCTTAAAGGGATGTTTCATGAATTCAACAAAAAAATTAGTGTCATATCTATGGACCTTTCTATCAGGAACAAGGTCGTCGCAATGCAAAGAAGACTCATAACATGGATTAAAAATAATATGAATGTCCCTATAATAGTCACTATCATCAAAATAAAAATTGCACCTATGAGGGACATGCTTGATGGTGTTAGACTCTTTAACCACTTTTGATTGAAACAAAGGATTGTGAAAAAATTTACCCAAATTACAATCATGATTGAACTCATAGATATATTCAAAAGAGGACTCCTCAACCGCATCATTAAATTCACGCTGGTCTACATTGTTTGACCACTCATTAGCATTATCATCGAATAAAGATGTATCGTAAGTTGGTTTGACATAGTTAGAATTGGTTTCTTCATTTGCATAATCAAAATTTCTATCGTATGCATGTGGATAAGAAGCTTGAGATGAAACATGATTTTGGGATTGAATTTATTTATGAGGTTTAAGAAGTGTGTGAGAGGTGGATTCATCATCAAGCATCATGATATAATCATGATCCTCTTCACATACACACTCTTGGCCACAAGAAGTGAATTCATCATAAATAGGCCCTAAGAGAGAGGGCTCCCTAGATATATCTCCAACATGATTTGAAGTTTGATATTCAAGAAAGAAAAAGTGATATTTTAACTTCTTGATGATGAGGACTAAAGAAAATACCTCCTTGTGTGAATCATGAATAGCAAAAGAGTAACCTATTTTATGGATTTTCTCTTTGAATTCGAGGAAAGTGGATAGCGATAGCTCTAGGTTTTGAACATTCTTTTCTTCCAACCACCATCGGTAAAGAGGAGGTAAAATTTAGTAGGAATGCAATAGGGAAGCCAATTTTGTAGGGAGAATGGGAGTAGAAATTAAATGGAATAACTTGATAAACTGAATATTAAAAGTAAGAATTCTCTCATTATCCTTCATGCATAATTGGTTAAATATTTTAAGATACTCATAAGGACTATCTATATGCCAAAAGGTAGAAGTAAACCAGTAAGACAATTCAAACTGGGTAGAGATGCACCCATCAGGAAGGTTGGAAAATAAAGAGGGGGCATAGCCCTGAAGTGCATTCATGAACAAAATAATGCAACTATCATTATTATTTACTCCGAGAATGGTGCAAGCATTTCAAAATGTATGAATATTTTCAATCACTGTAATAGTTCCATCGACATTAAAGAGAGGTAAATGGATCTTGAATTTGTGAGGTAAAGGATTAACCGGGCAAGAGAACTTGAAGGGAATGGACATGAACCAAGAGGAGTTATTTAGGTCTTTTTCAAACTCAAACATGCCATATTTGCTAACGACAATTGTAACATACCCAACCACACATAGGTGAGGCTATGCCACTTAAACAGACTGCAACACACCTAGCCATCAGCAGGTGGGGCACAATACAGTCCCAAGACTCAATTTTCTGATCTTATCTCAAAATCAAAGGATTGTTCATGAACATTAGATTCATGAAAAACACATGCATAAGACAAGATCCATTCCACAACAGAAAGGAAATTAAGAACCTGTCATGCACAACAAATATCCAGCAGAGAGGCACATTAAAAATACATATCTCAGAGATAATTAAATACACAGTAGAAATAAACATTACATAGAAAACACAAAGAGCACTTATCTTTGCAAGTAAACATTCACCAACTGGTTGTAGACCAAGGACGTTCCTTCCAACCATAGATTTTTTTTTCATTTACTCTCAATAGTAGGTCATCCCTGACCTAGGGCTATGAATCCATAAGGACGGGTCCTAGTCCAAGTCTAAACACACAACAATTGGCTATGTAGCTGTCAGGTTTCTCAACCTCACAACATATTCTAATTTCCATCTCTCTTTCCCCCTCAGCTTGCACAACCCCAAGAAATGAACACCCTTCTTTGCCATGTAGTCCCTCAGCCTTTTCCATTTCTCTCCAGGGCTCCAGTGCTCTAGTGCTACTGGTCAGGAAATCTCCCTACTGGAGACTCCAAGGACTCTCTATTGTGGACAGTTCCATATGAACTTCCATCAGGCTCATGCACACATGCATCCATTCCCTCATGGAATGATTAGTAAATCATTACAGTTATTCAACAATGGTTCTCCTCTTCTGACCATTCGTTTTGATGCTCATCCCAAGAGAACAAGAACTATCAGTAGTGAGTGAAGATGGAGAAGAACAAGAGAACAAGGGGAAGAATACAAACAAGGGGAAGAACGATCTCCTAACTTCACCCCCAGCTACCCTTACTCATTCATTCATATCCATGCTCAGACCAAGAGAATACCAGTTCAACAAGAGTGAGGCTCCAAAAAAAATGAAGAGTGGAAAAAGTGTAATGGTGAATGAATAAGAACAAGTTAAGCCCCACCCAAACCAAATATGTGCTTATACAATTACTTGTAAATCAAGAACCACGTGGCCTCCCCCAAGAATCTCATGTAACCCCTTTTCTCCATAAAATCAATTATGGGTAAATACAATAATGATAAAAAAGCTTATCCCCTCAAGCCCCCTCTCTTGTGGAATCATAACCCCCTATCTCTTTTGTCCTTATATGTCTTATAGCCAACGATGTATTTTATTAAAGCATATGAAGCATTACATTACCTAGGAAATCTGGCCCCTTTTCAACTTTACCGGCTCACCAACCTAAGTCATATTTACATAATACATTATAGTTCATAAGGGTTAGAATCGGGATGTTACATCCCCCTCCCCTTATTTTGGAACTGTCCTCAGTGCACAACACCATTCTAATGTTATTAACATTACCAATCCAGGCCCTCTAGCCTTAATTCACATAGGCAATCCATCCCAATCTTATAAACATAGGAACTCTGGCCTAAAATTAAACATGTATGCATAGGCATTCCGACCCAAAACATGTATAATGATCTTCATAATTTATATTTCTCACAACAGTTCCAACCAACAAGATCTCCTTCCCTCTTAGCCCTACACAAACCAAATAAATGAACCCCTTTCTCTACCATGCAGTCCCTCAGGTTGTTCCACTTCTCTCCAGGGCTTCAGTGCACTCAGCCAGGAAGTTTCAAAGTTGTGGCTTCCATAACCAATGTGTTATGTTTTTCAGCAACCTCTCCTAGGCAGCCATATCCAACTTTACCTTTATGAAACATTCCAGCACCCTGGAATGAAGTAGCTCAATCATTCCATCACTCTATTACAACGTTCTTGATTCAAATACTATTACTCCTGATTTTTCCATTAGGTTATGTCATTAACCTTTCCCTGTGAAACCATACCTTTCACACATAATACCATTCCCAATGGAAGTCCATTTTCACTCAATGACACTTTTTAAGTGAGAGGGCATGCCCAATTCTTTACATTGGCATCTTAATTTCCGTTGTGAACTCTGATATCAAGAGTGGATCTCTTTCACACTTTTCCATTTATGCCCATCCATGACATCTTTAACTTGCTAGCTTCATATCCTATGTGAGGATTCTTTCTTTTGTAGTACCTGCAATTTATTCGCATTCTGGACTATCAACATAATAATTCTTCTATTATTATCTTCTCTAGTTCTTTATACACTTTCCATTACTTTATCTGTAGATATTTATTACCTCATCCAACTTTTGCAAGCAATGTCATGCCTCCATGACCCTAACATATGATCATATTCTTGAATTGATATGGTTATACCTCTAATCCTGACAAACCTTTTCTGTTTAATTCATGAAGAACATATATGTATCAATCTGCACCATATAACACTTCCATGTTATCCTTTGGCCAATACCTAATTTAATCCTGCATGGGCACTCCCTTCAAACCACTTCCCCAGGTGACCATGGCTCGAAACTATAGCCAAATCCTTCCTGGTGCTTTCTATGATAGAAATTAGTATATCAGAGATTGTGTGGTTGAAAATCGATTGAGGGTTGAGATCGATGATCAATAGCAATTGTGTGCTGAAAATGTGCTCGCTCTTTATTGGAGAGCTCTATCCCCTCCATCTGAAAAGTGCTCACCCAAATCTCCTTTAAATTATGGTCATTGATCCCTTATCCCGACGAGATCAATGGCGCTGAAAAATAGTAGGTTGTGAACTAGCACATCCACTAATTTTTCCTCCTCTCCTTGCAATGGTTCCCCACCATCTATTTTTCGTTCACATATTGATGGCTAACTGTAGGTCCTTCTTCCTTAGAACCTTGTTCCAATATCACACTGACATGTGCTAGCTACCTCCTCACCTATGACCTTGGGTTGTGACCCATGGCTTACCCTCTTGGGTGTTACACAACTTCGGAACCTTCATCCAAGACCAGATCAACAATCCTCATCCTCATTCTTGATCAATGATCAAGATCCACTTCGAGACTCCGCGCTTCGAGATTTTGACACTTTCGACCTCTACTTTCCCCTGGAGTACTCTGTACTCAAATTTCTATATCAGGCACCACATGTCG
The DNA here is from genome assembly GCA_010110895.2 of Picea sitchensis. NCBI lineage: Eukaryota > Viridiplantae > Streptophyta > Pinopsida > Pinales > Pinaceae > Picea > Picea sitchensis. Next base: position 3,623 of record SNQJ01S0208502.1, on the reverse strand, counting down.
ACCTCAAATAAATTACTTATTCCACTTCGGGACTTCGGCCTTCAGAAGTCTCCACTTCCCCCACTTGCTTCCTCTCAGAACGCTTTCACCCCGAGTTCACGATCTGTCGATGCGTGTCCTCCAGCAGATCGACAACTTTGAATCGCTTCGGATCTTCAGGCTTCAAGAGTTTCAAAGTCTCTACCTTCACTTTCTCCCAGAGATATTTCACCCGAAGTCGACGATCTGTCGAATCGTGTCTCTCACATATCAACTGTTATGAAACACTTCGGCTCTTCTGGATTCGACACTTTTCACTTGTAGAGACTTGAAAACCCATGGAGTACTAAGTCTCTAGACTATGATATCTACTTCTGCATGTCTTCTTGAATCAACAGTCGATATTTACTTTGGCCTTCAGGCCTTCAGGATTTCTCGACCCAACGCAAACTTTCACATATTTTTTTCTCCAGAGTGCCCAGTATCCAAACTACACAATCTGGTGTCACGTGGATAAATACTAGAAGCAAACACGTGGCCCAATTAGGTGGGTGACATGTGTCACGTTCTAACTAACATTTCAATCTTCCATGGGTTCAAAACTCACTGACATGTGTCACACATCCCATGTGTCCATGTCATCCCAGGTGACTTCAGGGAGCCATGTCACTTCAGAATTTCGGGCTTCGAAAGATTTTACCCTTGCATTCCTCAAATATCCCAGACTCCAAATTTTCAATTTTCTTAACCTTTCAGGGTCCACATCACCTCCAGGTGATGTCATCATTTCCCACCATTTTGGCTCTTCGAGCTTCAGGATTTTCCACACTAGCACACTCCAATTCTCCTGAACTCTAAATTCTCGAACTGGCCAATATGTCAACATGTGTCTCCCTTATCGGATGGTCTGTATTAACTCTAGAATTTAGGACTTCAGGAGATACTGCTGCAAAGATCAATGGTTCTTGTAGATTTGAGATCAATGGTCCTCAATTACTTCGGGACTTTGGGTATTTCTTTCCCTAGTGCTTCGCTCTGCAAAACCTTCCAGAGTACTAAGTCTCCGAAGTAAGAGATCTGGTGCTTCTTGTCCTTGTTGATGGACTGTCCAGATGAACTATGGGCTTCGAGCCTTCATGAGTTTTGTCTTTTTTCATCTGTATATCTTCTGAAGTGGTTATCCGCCAAAGTGAAAGATCTCCTACCACGTTTCCACTTCAAACAACTATCTATATCTACCCCAACTCTTTCGAGCTTCGATATTTCAGGAGTCCTTTACTCACTTAGCTTCTTATTTCTTTCTCCCGAAGTATGAGATCATGTGACATGTGTCCCCTTCTTGAATATAAAATACCATGAGTGATTGCAGAGACTCAACTCGCTCACTCTTTAATTTATTTTCCGATCTTCGCAATGCGAAGATGCTCATATGTAGTGGGATCGATATCCACTGTAGATTTTTTGATCTAACAAGATCATCGATCCTGAGCAATTGCGAGCTCACAAATTCTAGAAACGTTAATTTCCTTCCTGATCCCCACAATGCCTCCCCACCATCAATTTATCTCCAATGCAATCTGACGGTTGTGACTTAATATTTGCTTCACCCTCATCGGACGACCCTTGTTAACCTGCCCTCTGATCCAATGATGTTGTATCTCTCTTGATCCCATAGTGATTATTTCTCTCGAATTCGAAAGGGATGGTCATGATCCTTCGAACCCTTATAAAGGATCTCTAACATTCTAGCTCCTGTGTGGACTCTGCAATGCCATTCCTCCTCAACTTTATGACTTCAAGGTCATAAATCGATATCAAACATAATACTTTGACCAATAGATCCAGCCCATACAGGCCTGGTGTTTCAACCAAAATCTTTGATACCAATCTGTAACATACCCAACCACCCACAGGTCGGGCTACACCACTTAAACAGGCTGTAACACAGCCAACAACCAGCAAGAGGAGCATGTTGCAGTCCCAAAACTTAGTTTTTTTTATCTTATCTCGAAATCAAAGGACTGTTCATGAACATTAGAGGGATGAAAACCACATCAATAAGACAATATCCATTACACAACATTAAGGATATAAACAATGTTCCATGCACAACTTATAGACAACAGACATGCACATTAAAATTACATATCTTAGAGATAATTAAATACACAACGGAAATAAATATTACACAGAACACATAGAGAGAACTTATATTTTCAATTAAATGTTCACCAACTGGGTGTAGACAAAGGATGTTCCTCCCACCCATAGACATTTTTGTTCATTTACTCTCAACAGTAGGTCACCCCCGAGCCAGGTCTATGAATCCGCAAGGACAGGTCCTAGGCCAATTTTAAACACATAGTGGTTGGCTAAGTAACTCTCGGGTTTCTCAACCTCACAAGAAATCCTAATTTCCAGATCTCTTTCCCCCTCAGCGTGCACAACCCCAAGAAATGATCACCATTCTGTGCCATGGATTCCATGAGGTTGTTCCATTTCTCTTTAGGGCTCCAGTGCTACTGGTTAGGAAATATCCCTATTGGAAACTCCAAGGACTCTCATTTGTGGACAGTTCCATCCGAACTTCCATCAAGCTCAGGCACACATGCATCCATTCCCTCCTGGAATGATCAATGAATCATTACATCCATTCAGCCATGGCTCTCCTCTTCCTACCATTCGTTTCCATGATCATCCCAAGAGAACACGAACTAGCAGTAGTGAGTGAATAGGAATAAGAACAAGAGAACAAGGGGAAGAAGACAAACTAGGGGAATAACGATCCCCTATCTTCACCCCAATCCACCCTTACACAACCATTCATATCCATGATCAGACCAAGAGCATAGGAATGCAGCAAGAGTGAGGGTCCCAAAAAAATGAAGAGTGGAAAAGGTGTAACAGTGAATGAATAATAACAAGTGAACCCCCACCCAAACCAAAGATGGGTTTATACAATTACTTGGAAATCAAGAACCACATGGCCTCCCCCAAGAAGCTCATGTAACCCCTTTTCTCCATAAAATCAATTATGGGTAAATAAAATAATAATAAAAAGGCTTATCCCTTCAAGCCGCCTCTCTCATGGAATCATATCCTCCTATATCTTTTGTCCTTGTCTGTCTTGCAACCAACGGTGTATTTTATTAAAGTATATGAAGTATTACATTTCCTAGGCATTCTATCCCCTTTTCAACTTTACCGGCTCACCAGCGTAAGTCATATTTACTTAATACATTATAGTTCATAAGGGTTAGAACTGGGATGTTACAACCTTCCCAGGGTCAGTATATGAAACCACAGGGTTACAACCACCAAACAGGCTTCCAATCGGTTGAGACATTGAGGTCTAGGGAAAGAAAAATTGAAAGAATTAAAAAAAAAACTAGGAATGAACCATTGAATGATTCTCCCCAGTATGGTTGCCAAAAATATGTTGACGTCGAGGCGCTAGAGAGTCTACAACATCAACATGTTCGGCCTCACAGAAGGCTAGGTGAGAAGAGATGGGAATGTCACCCTAGGCTTAAAGCCTCGGACAAGAAACTACATTGAACTCTAGGCAAATTTTGTCCTAACCTACAGTCCAATCATAGATTCATTTGCCTTATACTTTTCCTTTTAACAATATTTAATTTTTA
>SNQJ01S0208498.1:4444-16179 GCA_010110895.2 Picea sitchensis | reverse complement strand
ATATATACCAAGGAGACATTTTCATTTTGAATCATCTTGTACTTGAACAGTTAAGTGGGGTAAAAGGAGGTTGCCCCCTCGAAGAGGCTTATTATCTGAAATTATCTCTTTTTCAAGGCGTTGAGTACTTTTCCTGAGGTTTTCTATGCTATATTGATGTTTGGTTCTTAACAAGGGACCTGGCAGAGTACCACCACTGCCATATTTTCTTCAAAAAATGTCTGGAAGCCCTATATGATTCCTTGTCAAGCGAGCCTGAGAATGCTCGACGTGCTGCCAATCCTTCACCTTCAGACTCTGCCAAGATGGATGCCCGGGCTTGCCCCATGTCTAACATTCTCATAGGTTTTTTCTTTGGTTTAACGGCTAAGTTTTTGCAAATTTTTCCTACCTTAGTCTCTAGTTCAGGTCTAATAGGTGGTTGGGGCACTCAGTCCACCACTTCTTCTAGTTTCCACGCTAGTGGCAGAACAGGTGGCAAGTCCCCTTGTTTGTATGTCAACAATTGTCGCTTTTTCTTAAAGTTTTGGAACTATGAACAATTGTCCTATCCATGCGTTCTGATTTCCACTATAGTGACAGAACAATTGGCATGCTATCATGTACATTCAGACACGCAAGTTTTCTACTAAAGCAAGATAATATATTTTTTTATTTAAAAAAAAAAACAACATTTATTCAAAATTGTATTCAAATATTAATGACTCTTTATAAATATAAAGAGGTGTTTGAATATGAATATGGCTAAATACCATAAGATATGTTATACTTTTTAGTTTATTTTGCATATTTTCACTTTATATTTTATAATATTGCTTTTAGATTTTTTAAATAATTGTTTATTATAAAATAGAATATGTCTAAAATATATATACTTCAATTTTTTTTCTAAAATATAAATATTTTTTTCTACATCTAATTTAATAAAAGAAATATAAATTAAATAATAATAACATTAAAAATATACTATAAAAATAAAAACCATAAACTACTAAGATTATACATTAAATATTAAATAAATATAAATACATCAATCAATAATAAATTAGGAAGAACTTTATAATCATTTTTAAAATTTGTGTTTTGAAATCTTTTAATTAAGTAAACCTCTTTTTATAACTAAAATGATGTTAAAACTTAAATTTATAATCTGGTATTTTGGAACTATTAAATTGATTTTGAGAGTGTAGGTTTTTAAATATAGTTTGTCATAATGCTCATTGGTATGTGTGTCTGGATATAAACTATGTTGAGATTTTTAAAGCATCTTACGTTTTAAGTGGACATTCTAACCATTGTGAAGAAAAAAATTCGATAATATTGGTATGTGTGTCTGGATATAAACTATGTTGAGATTTTTAAAGCATCTTACGTTTTAAGTGGACATTCTAACCATTGTGAAGAAAAAAATTCGATAATAATATTAGAAAGGAGCGTTCATGTTTAGTTTTTAAAAACAATTTGAGATCGCATTATTAAGAAGAAGTAAACGAATAAATAAATAAATTAACCATTCAAAAGACATAAATGAATACATAAATAAATTATTCAATAATAATTGAGATAAACATTAAAATATTAAAGAGATGAAAATCCCAAGTAACAATTTTATGGAGGAAAAACAACAAAAGTAAAACTAAGCGTTGTGAAATATTAAATATCATATTAGGTACAAATCCCCAAAATGATATTTTTATGAAATATTAGATAAAATTCCAAATTATGAAATAAGAATTGAATTAAAATAAAGGGTTAGAATAGAAGAATATAAGAGAATATGATGAAATATTTTTAGGCAAAGGGATGTTTAAGGTTAAAATTTTAAAAAATTAAAAAAAAAAAAAAAAAATTAGGGGAAGTTTGAATTTAAATTTATTAAGGAAGAGATTAAAAGTTTAAAGGATTAAGAGAATCAAGGGGATAAAAAAGATAAATTGACATCAAATTAGGTTTTACAATCTAGGCGATGAATAATAGGTTTTCAGGAATGGATGAGTTTGTAATCGTCATCTTGATTAAAGTTATTGGGATGTTTCTCAATTTCCAACGCTTCTTGAATGATGCGAGATGAGTGATAGAGCTCTGAAACCAAGATTTTTTTAATCAAAGAAAATTAGATGTTTGGATTTGAATGAGTGTTAAACAATAGCTAACTTTGGGATTCGATCGTGGGATGTGTCAGCAATGTGTTCTTTGAGACGAGCTTTGAAGGACCGACCCATTTGACCAATATAACATTTTCCATAGGAGCAAGGAATTTGGTAAACTCTTGGGTCAAGCATTGGATCATATTTATCCATAGTAGTTCTAAAAAGTTGTTTGAGGGCTTTATAAGGTTTGAAGATGGTATTAATATTCTTTTTAGCAAGGATTTTAGAGATGTGGTTAGTAGTTCCCTTAATATAAGGAACAAAAATTTGTGCTAGGGCCTCGGAAGTAGAGGCTAGTTTTTTCCAATTGGGATTCTGAGTTGAACGAAAGGATTTATTTATTTTAGAGAGGGAATATCCATTGGACATCAAGGATTTAATTAGGTGGGCTTCTTATTTTTCAAGGAATTGCGGAGTGGAGATTCAAATGGCTCGAGAAACCAAGATTTTAAGAACAACAAAATTTTGAGCAGGACGATGATGGGGAAAGGGCATGAAGATATTTGTCTATATGAGTCTTATTCCTATAAAATTGGTGGGTGAAAGATCCGTTAGGGAGATGAGAGACAAGAACATCCAAGAAAGGGACATACTTGTATTTTTGAAATTCAGAAACATCCCGATAACTTTAATCATGATGACAGATACAAAATCAACCAATCCAAGAAACCTATTATTCATCACCTAAACTGTCAAACCCAACAAACCTAATTCAGTGTATACATCCCTTTGCCTAAAAATATTTTATCATATTCACTTATAATATTTTCTTCTAACCCTTTCATTTAATTCAATTCCTATTTCATACATTAAAATTTTATATAATATTTCATAAAAAAATTATTTTAAATTTTTTACATAACATGATATTTAATATTTCACAATGTTTAATTTTACCTTTGTTGTTTTTCCTCCATAAAATTGTTACTTCCTATTTTCATCTCTTTAATATTTTAATGTTTTTCTTATATTTACTAATTATTTTATATACTCATTGACCTCTTCTCAACTTTATTTATTTATTAATTTACTTTTTTCAATGTTTCGATCTCAAATCTGCTTTGAAAGATAAATATCAGCGCTCTTTCTAACATCATTATTTGCTTTTGTCCCTTGTTTTCACAAGAGTTACTCAAGATGAGATGAGCTCTCTATGAAACTCAAACGATGAACATGATTTCTAGTGACTAGAGTAGATCGGTAGGGGCTGCTACTTATACTTTAGCAGGAGATGGGAGGGCTTAATTATCCTACATGGGCAGGGTTGGAAAACGTGGATGTCGGGCCTCTATGCAGGCCCTTACGTCAGGATTATTACGTCTACACATTACATCAGGATTGTATATAATGTTCCCGTTTACTAAATGCACTTGTTGACGATGGATATCATGGACTGTCCACACCGCAGCTTCCACCTACTTGCACTAATTGGACATGGATACTATTGACATCACCAAGCTTTGAGTTGCCTCCTTCACATGGCTTCATTGTAAGGATTATGAATGCAATAATGAAAATGGATATTATAGCCAACTCCCTCATGGTGTTCATATGGCTTCACTAAGAGGATTATGAATGTATTAAATGATAATGGTACACCTACTTGTATTAATTGGACATGGATATTGTTGACATCACACAGTTTAGAGTGGTCTCCTTTACATAGTTTTATTGTAAGGATTATGAATGCACTAAATGACAATGGATACTATATATAGCCCGCTACCCACCACATACTAAATGACAATGGATACTATATATAGCCAGCTACCCACTACACATTATAGAAGACTCTTTCACCCTAAATGAACTTTTTGACTATGAATCTTATAGCCACCACAAACATAGTTACCAACTTAACAAGAACTCTACAAAGTTCTTGTTTTTTTGGGGGTCAAGTTTTTTACCCCGTTTTTAAAAATGGTGCTACCGGTAGCACCCCCTCCCTTTTGAGGTGATTTTTTGATACACAAGGTTTCCACTTTTTTGTTTTTAAATGCTTGTTTTTTCATTTATTTTCAAATTGTTCAATTTTTTTATTTTTTATTTTTTTCTCAAGAGTGTGTTTTCATCTATTTTCAAATTTTTCTATTTTTTTTTTATTCAGTGGTGTTTTTAATCATATTTGCATGCTCAATTCAATGTTAAAAATGTTGTAACCCGAATTCCACATTGCAATGAGATCGCTCTGCAACTAGGATTCAGATAAACTCAGCCACCGTGAGCTGAGCCCGGAAGATGAATGCCCCACAGGGGCCCCTGAACCACAGGGAGGGAGCGTCGTCCGACGTCTCCTATAGCCGAATCACGGCCAAGGCAAACTCTGAAACAGGAACGAAGCGGCCAACCTTTGAAACGCCTCCAGACATGCGCGCGCAGCTTCTGGCAGAGGGGACCTTCAAAGACTGGGAAATGGACATCGATCCAGCTAAGGAAAAGGTCCCGGCTAATGTTTCGGCCCCATGGGTGCCGGGGAAATGCATCCCGCAGGCACCACAAGCCCCAAAATATGTGGTTAGCTCACCGCGTATCGAGGAGCAGAAGCAATACATGCGAGATAATGCCTTGGTAGGAAAAATTTTAGGGCTTTGGCCCTCTGAGTGTGACCTGGTCAAATGGATACAGCACTGGTGGAAGCCAAAAGGCCATTATGATCTACAACTGGGCTCGAAGGGATTTTTCACAATCATCTTCCATAACCTAGAGGATCGAAATCGCATCTTCGATGGAGGGCCATACTTCTACAACTCAGCCGGATTATTCCTGAGATTCTGGACAGAAAAGTTCATCCCCGAGAAGGAAGACTTCGCCCATGCGCCGGTATGGATCAGACTGTACTCTCTCCCCTAGGAATTTTGGCTGGAAGAGGTCCTAGAAGGCATCGGTAAAACCATCGGCATCTACGTCAAGTCCTCTGAAGCCACTAAGCAACGACGCTACACGTCATATGCACGAATCTGTGTATATCTGAACATAGCTAAGCCGCTCCCGGGCTCCATAACTTTGGAATATCATGACGAGGACTCGTCCCAAACCATTGATTATGAACACATTCCCTTCCGATGTAGGAAGTGCCACGAACATGGTCACCTCTTCAGAGAGTGCCCTCTCAATATTATCCACAAGGAAGGAAACCCAGAAGGCGGCAAGGACAACAAAGGATTCGTGCAACCAGCAACAAGAAGGTGACAGGGAGGAAGAAAGCACACGGCCCAGGTAAGCAAAGACCCATCCACTAGTAATAAGTTTGCAATTTTACAAGATCAATCAGAAAACCCAGCAACCCTAGCCGATCAGAACGCACCACCCCCACCCAATGAACCCCAGACCGAGAGCCATAGCCCTGAAAATCTCCCAAGGAATAAGGAAACGGACCCGACCCCCCCAGGCTTGGTACGGGAAATGCCAGGCTTGCAGGAACTCGAAGATGGAGACGAGGAAATGGAACTGGAGGAACATGACCTCGCTGGAGTGGACCTGGAGCACCTTGAACATGCCTACCGACATCAGAAACTTTACACCATACCCAGGGATCAACTGAGGAAAGTGCACAAGGTATTTCTCAACTCCTCCATAGGATCAACAGCCCGAGCCAGCAAAGCCCTGGGAATCCAGGGAAGTCAGACCAAAAACCCAAGCAAAAGCCAAAAAGATGAAAAGAAAAGAGGACGGAAGTCCACAAACAAGCTCATACAGGAAATAGGAAACTTCATGGTGAACTCAGGGCAGATCCACCTGATCTCGGACAGCTTCCCTCCTCTCTCCACCCCCCCGTCATCATGAAGATCATATCTTGGAATATCAGAGGCCTCAATGGACATAGCAAGCAAAAAATGCTACGAGAACTGCTTATAGTGGAAACCCCAGACATTGTACTGTTACAAGAAACAAAATGCGCCTCGGAAGACATTGATCGGCTACTTCCTTACTGCTGGAGACAGGGGAGAGAGGCTTTGATTGATGCCACAGGTACATCTAGAGGAGTGGCTATCCTCTGGAACACCAATGTGGTACTAATGGAGAACTTTTTTATGACCAGGTGGTCTATCACAGCAGAGTACAGACTCATCGGCTCCAACAAGCCTGGACACCTAACCAACGTATATGGCCCGGCTAATCCAAGGGACAAACAAGCTTTCCTCAGAAGCCTAAGCTATCTATCTAGCCTCACAAAGCATGATAGATGGATTCTAGGCGGGGACTTTAACATCATCCGAAGCCTAGAGGAGAAAAAAGGGGGATCTAGGCAACTGGAACAAGACTCCTACGACTTCAACAGCCTGATCGATGAACTTCGTCTAATTGAGTTGGAGACCAGCAATGGCATCCACACCTGGAAAAACAGAAGAACGGGGATACATCAAATAGCTTGCAAGCTAGATCGCTTCCTCCTATCGGAACCTATGATGATGGACGACACAACAATGGAATCTACCATCATGAATCGCCCAGGTTCAGATCATTGGCCCATACAATTATGGGTGGATGTCTTAGCCACTCCTGGGAAGAAACCCTTTCGATTTGAACAACTCTGGATAGACCATCCAGACTTCAAGGAAAACATCCAGGATTGGTGGAGGCAGGCAGAGATATCTCAGGGATCCAAAATGTATCGGTTCCAGCAGAAGCTAAAGAATCTTAAGCAAACGCTCAAACTTTGGAATAAGCAAACTTTCGGCAGCATCTTCGACTCCCAAAAACAACTGTCCCGGCAAATGGATGAGATACAGCGCCAGATTAGGGAGCAAGGGCTCACTGATGAGATAAAATCACAGGAACTCGGAGTGGCCCAATAGATAGAAGATAGGAAGAGACAGGAAGAGATACTGTGGAAACAGAAGTCGCGTATTCAATGGCTCAAGGAAGGGGAACGCAACACCAAATTCTTTCACCGAATGGTCATCCAGAGAAGGCACTCCAACAGGATCACGCATCTCATCTCGGATGAAGGAGAAACACTTTAATCTCATGCTAACTTGGAAACAAACTTGGTCGCTTACTTTCAAGACCTCCTCACAGAGCCCATCCCAGATCGACAGGCAGCAATCAACAAGATTACAAGAAATATACCCTCGCTTGTAACTCAGGAGAAAAACGCATCTCTTCTCTGACCCTTCACTGTCGAGGAAGTAGATCAAGCGATGCAGGACACTCCTAAATGTAAAGTTCTGGGCCCTGATGGCTTCACTAGCGACTTTTTCCACTTTTGCTGGCCGCTGATCAGAACATAAGTTTGGGAAATTTTGGAAGATTCCAGAGTCATAGGAAGAGTCCTCCAAGCACTCAATGCCACCTTTCTCACCTTAGTTCCCAAAGAGGGACAGGCACATCGAGCCAAGCAATACAGACCTATCGCTCTATGCAATGTGATCTACAAACTCCTTACAAAAGTAATGGCAGAAGGCTCAAGCCGATCCTGCCAACAATCGTTTCTCCAAAACAATCGGGATCTGCCAACAATCGTTTCTCCAAAACAATCGGGATATGTTGAGGGCAGGCAAATCCTGGATAGCATCATCTTGGCTCATGAAGTAATCCATTCCTTGCAGAAAACCAAAACCCCAGGTATGCTCCTCAAATTAGACCTCTTTAAGGCCTTTGACAAGATAAGCTGGGAATACATGAGAGCAATGCTCTTGGATTTTGGCTTTAACCAAACTTGGGTAACTTGGATTTTAAATTTAACCTCCTCGGCTTTCTTCTCCTTGCTCATCAATGGCGTACTCTCAAGACCTTTCTCCCCCTCAAGAGGGATTAGGCAGGGCGATCCCCTATCCCCCTTCCTCTTCATCATCCTAGCCGAAGGACTCAGTCGATCCATCCATGCTGCAATAGAACAGAACCTTCTGACAGGCTTACCACTGCATGGAATCTCACCCCCAATCTCGCATAGCCAGTTTGTGGATGATACGCTCTTAATGGGAAGCCCCACTGTACGAGAAGCTAGCTCTCTCCAGGAGATTCTCCAAACCTTCTCTGAGGCCTCAGGACTGGATTGTAACAAGGACAAATCCCAAATCTTCTTCTTTAACACACCCCCTTAGATCCAGCGACACATCTCTGATATTCTCAGTTTCAAAAGAAGCTCCCTTCCGTCCAAATACCTTGGCATACCCCTGATTGACAACGCCCTCCGGAACTCCTCCTGGGAGCACCTTTTATCTTCCTTCTCCAAACGACTCTCCTCTTGGACCTTTAGAGCCTTGAACCTTCCAAGTCGTCTCATCCTGCTCAAAGATGTCCTACAAGCTCTCCCGATCTACGCTTTCTCTGCGTTGGCTGCCCCAAAATTCGTCCTCACAACCATCAAAATCCTACAGAGAAACTTTATCTAGCAGGGCCTTAACAAAGAAAATAAGATAGCACTAGTTAGCTGGGAAAAGCTATGTAGGCCCAAGCGACAAGGAGGACTGGGATTAAGAGATCCCTCTATAATGAACAAGGTTCTTAGTGCCAAAATCTGGTGGCGCTGGCTAAAAAACCCAGGAGATCTTTGGGATCGACTTTGGAGGAAGAAATACGCCCCCAATACTACAGAGAAAAACCTAATTCGTTGGAATGGAGACAACCCGGGCTCCTTAATTTGGACAACGGCCAAGTAGAACAAACAGTTGGTTACTCAGCATGCTTTCTGGGAGATAGGGAATGGTGAAACAACCCTATTCTGGCAGGATTCCTGGCAACAATGGCCAGCCCTGAGCGCTGAGGAATGGGCCCGTGACATCTGCCCTCAAGCTACACGGCTAGGTCTAACAAGGGTAGCGGATTACTGGCAGGCCAATCCCACGGAGAACACCTGGCGATGTTGGCATTTGGGTGGGGAGCGCATTAACCTTGGGATGAATATCGATTTGACACCTCTGCAAGAGGAGCTAACCAAACGGAGGATTCCCATAATTGCAGGTGAAGATACTCTTTGGTGGGGCGACAAACTATAGGGATCTTTCAGCACGCGGGAAACCTATCAGCTAAAAGCTCAGTCAAACCCTCCCCCAGACACGGAATTTTGGGGGAAAATTTGGAATCTTAAGCATTGGCTGAAAATCACGCTTTTTCTATGGTTGGTCTCACACTCGAGCATCCTAACTTGGGATAACCTCCTGAAGAGGGGTTTTGTGGGACCCTCCCTCTGCATACTGTGTGGAGAGGCTAAAGAAACCATGAATCACCTCCTCAACACATGCCCTTACACAGCTCAAATTTGGGATCAAGCAGCGACTATCATGCGCACCTCAGATCGCCTCAGAGACAACATCCTGGCAACCATTACAAATTGACGAGATCAAGCTTTCCACTCACCCCTCCTCAACTGAATCTGGCAACTTCTACCCGGCTTCATCATTTGGCAAACTTGGAAAGAAAGAAATAGGAGAATTTTTAGAAACACCTCTCTCTCGTGGCAACAGTGTTGGAGACAATGTTATCGTAACATCTTGGAAACTCTCCAGCTCAGGAATTCGACCGATGCAGACTAGGCTTGCTCTCCCTCTGAGCTCACCATACTCTGGTACTGGACACCTCTCCCCACTCCTCAGGCACGGCCCCTCCCCCAGTCCTCTACCGCCCCCTCGAGCAGCCCCTCCTTTTGGTCTCCTCCTCCAGAGGATTTTTCTTAAGCTGAACTTCGACGGAGCCTCCAAAGGCAATCCTGGTGATGCTGGTTATGGGGCAGTCATTTGTAATCATCATGGGCACATCCTTGACATAGCGGTAGGGTCCCTCGGGCATACTACGAACAATGTAGAAGAGCTTTGGGGACTCATCAAGCGACTGCAACTGGCCAACAAAAGCAAATACACAAAGATGATCGTAGAGGGGGACTCTCAAGTCATTATCAGTCTGCTACGTCGAATTTTAAATGGGGCAAACCCGGATAGTATTTCGCCCAGTTGGAGACTGTCACATGGCTTAAAGACTGCTGTAGGTCTAGTGCATCCAAATCTAGTTATCATCCCCACACACATCATAAGGAAGGCAAATCAAGTTGTTGATGATCTGGCTAATCTGGGCACCAATTGGGAAGGACCGGACCATCACTAAAATTCATCCCATGATCAGAATCACCCCATCCTCCAGCAATGTATTCGCAAAGCTGGAATGGCAGATGCTCCCCCGGATGGGGTGTCAGAGTGTGCGTCGTGTCAAGCGATGGGTGAAGGTACTGGGCACCGTGGTATGACTCCACGTGATGGGCTTGTGCCACAGCCCACCACCCTACCCGCAGCTTAAATGGTCTTTAATTTGAAGCGAAGGCGCATTTATGCATTAGTCCTTTTCCCTTCGTCGCGAATTCGAATGAACTGGTTCAATATGGTTGAGGCACATTTCTATATGATGGTTGCAGGGTTCATCCCTTCATAGCACGAGCTCATTTCTGTTCTCCTCCACTGGCGCGAGGCAGACCCTGTCATACTCCTCCACCGAGTGGTCGTAGCTTCCCTGACCAGCTACACCGATTCTCCAATGACTAGACCCAGAGGCAGACCGAGGAGGGGCTCTCCCTGGAAGCCTCGATGGCCCTCGATTTCGCCTCCTGACTCGACCTCCATCGAATCCTCCCCACGCCAGCAAACTAATTCTCCTCCTGTCTCTTTGCGAGCTCCGCAGTTCAACTCCATGGCTATAATTCCCCGCACGTCAGTTTCCATCCTGCGGCTCTCCCTAGACCCCCTAGCGTATCCCTCTAACCCCATGCCATTTCGTGACCCTCTGGGTAACATGGGCGATGACCCCTCTCTTCATGGTGAGCCTAAGCGGGAAGGTACACGTTTCCATGAGTCCTTTGATAGAACGCAGTGCAAAGAAAGCCTGTCTGCACTGCATGACCTAGTTTTCGAACTCCGACAGGAGGTAATGGACTTGAATTATCGCCTACAGGCTACGGATGCAAAAGCTGCAAGCTTTCTGCAAATTCTCTCATCCTTGCACGAGGCTCTACTTTCAAATTCTGCTGAAACCAGTCCAATGGAGGACCCCGAGGCTGCTACAGGTGGAGATCAGTGCAAGATGCAGAGTCCAGCCGAAACAAGTCGGAAGGAGGACGCGCGCGAGGACGACATCAAGGAAGATGGGCGCAACGAGGAAGGTGGCAAGCAGTGGGATGATGAGCCGATGTACATTGAGGAAGAGCCTTGGACAGGGGACCTTCAGGCCACGTGGCGGCTACCTGCCAGGTGTTTAAACTTTTAGTGTTGTTTAGTATTTCCAGGTTCTAGGTCTTAGGTGATATATAGTATTATTACTCTTTTAACTTATGACTGGCTGGAATAATGGTTTGAAGGGGCTGGCTGGACTGGTTTCCCCATGGCTGGGGCAGTCCAGCAAGTGCAACCTAGACATACATGTATTCTGCTACTTTGCTTCAGATTTTGAAGGCTCTTAATATACTTACACACCTCTTATTTACAAAAAAAAATGTTAAAAATGTTGTACACCATTTATTTTTTTTAAATTAAGATTTTTCATGTAATTATGTGTCCTTAATTAAATTATGGTTCCACAATTTTTAAATATAGTGGAAAATATCATTTTTAACACATTGTTTTACCTTTACTTCAATACATAGAAAATAATTGTAGTTAAATA
>SNQJ01S0208497.1:0-16170 GCA_010110895.2 Picea sitchensis | reverse complement strand
TGTTCTAGAGAAACAATATTACAATCATCAGTGTACTCATCATATTTAGGTTTAGCAGATAACTCAGGAGTGTCATCAGTCAGACAAATGTTCAGAATATCGACTGTGGATTCCTCAAGCATGGGAAATTCTGGTTCTTTCTCTAGCATGATGTCGATCTCAGATTCATACTCCTCCAAATCACAGTCTAAAACATACTTGAACAACAAACTTCCTTCAAGACTATTAAATGTGATAGCCCTATCCTCTTCATGAAACAAAACAGGGCTTACAAGTTGATTTCCTGGCTGGAAATCATCATCATAAATAGGTCCATTAGCTTCCTGTAAAGTTTCATCAAACACATGACTGTCATTATTTAAAATCAGATTTACATTTTTAGAAATGAAAGAAGTCTGACTCTCATATCCAGGACTGTGTGAACACTACAAATCTGTGTAAGCAGGGGTTGTAACATGACTATGCAGGAACAGATCTATTTCTTCTTCGGTCAAAGGAGAAGGTGGTCTCTGTATTTTCTGGATAAAACAACAATTATTTATTTTCTCTTCTGTAGGTTGACTGTGATGCTGAATATCTTCTTCTTGAATATGATCACAAGAGCTATCATATCCTACTTCTTTATCAACCAACTCTTCTTCATACTGATTATCTTTGTCGACTTGGGAAATTTCTATTGTTTATTCCTCCTCTTTAAGAGGATTTGTTTGATATTTTTGTCTTATGAATTCTATATTACAACAATCTCCAAAAAGGATTTCAGTTGAATATATCCTCTTACAATGTTGATGAAAAAGTGTGTGAAAATATTTCAATGAAGGAATGCTAGAATGGAGTAAAGATTTATACCAGAGCCTAGCATCTTTTTTCAATGAAAACATAAATAGTTTCATGAGGACATCTTCATGATGTACATTTAATTCATCCATGAGATTGTGGAATTCAAACAAGTGTTGAGCGGGATTGTCATCCACATATTCTCCAAATTTAGGAAGGACATCTTCCCAAATTTTAATGTCTGGAACAGTGTTTGGAAAACCATAAACATTTGTAAATTTCAGAGGAGAAAACCTTGAAGAAATCGGAGCAGCAAACGAATTCGACATTTTGAGACCAGTGGAGTCTCCAGTGAATCATGTAGAGTCTTCGAACCAAGCAGTCAACAGGTGAATGATCACAACCAGTTGAATTCCTATCCCTTGTTCACCATCAAGGAATAGCGCTAAACTTTTGTCGTGTCCCAGGGAAGATAGCTTTGTTCCTCCGTCCCCGGCAGCGGCGCCAGAAAATGTTGCCACAAGAGTTGATTCTAGGTTGTAATGGAGCCAAGCCTTAGCACATTTTAAATGAAAAAATAATTTGTAGATTTATCAGTCATATGAGGCTTCTAGAACCAGGTCTGAAATAGGCCTTTCAATCGCTTATAGAACATAAATGAAGAGGCATGACCTCGTTTGCCTAATTTAATTGAAATAAGGAAGATGGATAGAAGATAGGGGATAAAGGAGACTGAAACAAAGATTTAGGTATCTAATTCCGATAAGTCTGATCTTCATTTCAATAGAGGAATGAGAAATAACTTCGAAAGACAAACATGTATATATATAACTTGTAATCTAGGCAGAAACAATCAAGTTACAGGTCTTGTTTTGCTCACAGCATAAACAGAGGAAGAAGTTGAACCTAACAAGCTGCCCGATAAATGACTACAGCGGAGGTATTACTGAATTGGAGCCATTACAAGTTAAATATGTAAAAGAAGGAAAAAATATTGAATGTAAACTAGAGAAAACAATACAGGAAAAACAAAATTACACAGTGACAAGGTATAGAATCTCCTAGCATTATGTTCTATATCTGCTGAAAGAAAATGCATTACAAACCCATCCTCCAAAAGGCTCTTCGGGTGTTCCCCCCCCCCCTTTTTACACTATTACAAAGATGCCTCATATAGGTATTGAGGTCGAAATCCTCCCTAGGAGGTCGAATTTCCTCCCAAAAGATAACAACAGTTACAATCAATTTCTATAACTTTCTGCAATAGAAAATGGGCCAAACTGTTGAAAACTGGGGCTCTGGTTATGGTTATGTATCTTTCAAATCATGACAGTTGTGTATAAACTGAAAGAGTATTTTGTTCATTCCTTTGTTCTTAGCAAAAACCTCTCTCAGTTCCCTAAGATCCATTTTCATTTGCCCCAGATCTGCATTTTACAAACATGTGTCAAAACTGGAAAATATGAGATCCAAAAATTAGGGCTCGGAGATGGATTCAATTCTCCCAATATGTGACACCTATAGTAAAACTGAGAGATTTTATTGATCTCTGATGTGTTAGGCACAAAATCCTCCGACCGATTCTCAAAATGATCCTCCAATCGCTTAGAATCGTCATTTGAAAATGATGACTCAACACAGTAAAAAAAAAATGCCACATTTCTGAAAATGAACCTCATCTTGTGGTGGACTTTTGACTGCATTACCAAGCTCCAAATTAAATTCTGAAGACACCACTGAAAATCTTAGGATCTGTAGATGTCGATCGACTATTCAAACGTGGAACATGGCCTCTCCAAGGTTGAGAAAAATGGTTTTTTTCCAAGATAGTTTTTTGCATGAGGCTAGAACCCCGATTTCGGGCCTTCAGGATTTGGGGAAACAAAACAATGGTTATTAAAATCTCTACATTGGCCAAATCCCCGATGGCCAAATCACCGAAATAGAATTCGACTTTTACATTGCACTCTTTCGGGCCTCCTCGTGAATTCTCTCCTTAGAGATTTGTATGTGTGTCTTGTGACTTGGCATGTAGCTTACGGTGGATAGTTGAAGATCGGGACGTGAAGGATAGTGGACTCAACAATGCAAAGGGCTTGGCTTAAAATATATTTTTTCAAACTTCAAAATAAAATATTAATTTTAAAATTGTATAAAATAATTTTAAAATAATATATGGAAAGATCAAAAATTGTAGTTTGATTGTATAACTGACACTCTTCACAATGAAGGAATGCAAAGTAGGGCAAAACGGGAGACCTTGGGAAACTTTTTAAAGCTTTGAGATCTTGACGGTAGAAAAGTTCAACGAAAATGGCGATAGATTTATAGTTTTTACTACGGCAGAAAGGTTGTGCCGAATGGCACAAGGGCTTAATGGTTACACAAGCTTACGCCAGGTGACAAGGTTTTGAAACTAAGTGGTGTAACTAACATAAATTTTGGAGAAAGACACTAAGTTGAGAAATTTTCAATATTTGTTCCAACAAGAGGAAGTAGAATCTTTGTAAAAATTATGTTATATTGTTTTCACGATATTTTGGGCTATTATATCAGCAGTTGTTTTTATTGAAATGCTAAATTCTATACTGTTAAATGTTCACCACAGATTTGTGTTACATGCCTATGGACATAGGAACAAATTATTTAGCAAAGGAACAAATTGTTTTATAACATTACAAGAAATATGACAAGGAAATTAACAATGGATCATTCTATTCACACTTATCCTGTCCATACTAATGTTTACCATGATTAGCAGAAATTTCCCAAGCTGAGTGCTATGGGTAAACATCCATTATAATGGGGATAATTTCTACTTGCACAGGAGTACCATATGAAGTGCCACATGGAGTTTCATATGGAGTGTCATTTGGAAGACCAGATGGAGTGCCATCTGGATGACCGGATGAAGTGCCATATGGAGGATTGGATGAGGTATGCATATATTGTAAATGACTGTGATTGCATGCAGAAATGATCGTTCGAATTGATACACCTTTTGCAATGGTAAGATAAGATGGGTAGAATGGTACATTTTTTGAAATTCATGTTTATAATTGAATTAAAAAAATTTAATGCATTTTTATGATCAAATGTCCAAGTCAAAGACTTGGACATTGATCTAATTCTCACATAATTGCATTTGCCTCCAAAGTATACCATTCAAAATTCAAATGATGCGCAATCATGTTCAATTCAATAAACCCTTGAATTTTCCTTTCTACTTCTTATCTTGAGAAAATGTCTTCCCAAGTTTGTAAAAACTTGGCCTACCCTCTATTGGTGATGGAAGTCACTCCTGGATTGCATCAGGAGCAGAGCCCGACGCCCATCAGTTTTATGTCATGGTAGTTTTTAATGGGTGATCAAATGGGTAGAGACTCAGGAAGATATCACTCAAACGCAGGGACTGGGTCCGGCATGCGAGGAACAAAGGAGGTCTTGATCTAACTTCAGTCAGTGGGTTGATTTGAAAATGTAAAAACTTGGCCTACCCTCTATTGGTGATGGAAGTCACCCCTGGATCGGTGATCGCATTCACTCCACGCTTTGTGGTAGGTGGTATGCCCACCTGAATTTTAATGGGTGACTAAATGTATGTAGACTCGCAGAAGATATCACTCGTGGACCGGTCCCATGGTGAAACAAAGAGGTCTCTTGATCTAACTTCGCCAAGGTTGATTTTGAAAATGAGGTGTTGGAAGACTTCCAGAGAAGAGGACAAACCACCTCGTGCAAAAGGCCTTCAAGAATTTGTGTAGAGGAAAGACTCTGAATGCTAGATCCTCTTGGTTCAGAGTTTCGAGAAATTGAAAAAGGGGACTGACCTGGATTCTCCAATTCCAAGTCGTTCAGTGCTAAGAAATTTACAGGGACTGTTTAAAGTAACATAACCATTACAGTGATCCAAATAGATCATCCTATAATAGTCAAAGCTTGACTGTATCCTCCAATTCTGAGCCATTCTAATATAGTGTAGACAAAGACGCAAAAGAAAAAACCGACATTCATCAGACAATAAGTCTCAAAAGTCCATACATAACCAGAAAAATAAAGTGGTTTCATTAAAGTTTACTCACCAGAGCTCGCTACTTCAACCATCGATCCTTACAAAAATGGTGAAATGCCTACATATGCCCTGAAGTAAAAAACAACAACAACAACAAAGTGAAAAACAAGACGTTGCATTAAAACACAAGCTCCGGTGATGTTTTCCCCATACCGCTTCCATGTACCAGATGTGTTTCTATGACACGCTACCTTAACTTCATATGGCTCCTTTCAAGGTAGGGAGATAGCCAAACATTAGCAAGCCGTGGTGTAAACTGTCAATCGAGACTTCGCATGGCTTTGATAATTAGTAATATCAGAATCCCTTCAATGCATCAGCTTTGCCTGACCCTCCATATCTCATATTCACTGAATGAAAGGAGGTTTCAACCAACCCGCTCTTGTCGTCATTTACCCCAGGCAAGAAACAGTATGGAGATAGGATCTGATGGCGCCTGGAGATCACAATGATCCCCTCTATAACTGAACTCACTGCCTTTGGCCTTCTTTACACAAATCCTTCCACTCCCCAAGTGACCATAGGCTATGAACATGTGCTTATTTCCAATGCGCTTTCGACGTTCACGAATAGGAAGGAGTTGATCCTTGCTTATCACAGTTGTGATGAGTGAAACACCGAGATGGCTTGATTGAGCGTCACGTGTCCTTCAAATTTGATGGTCCTAAACTCTCCCGACATTGATGTGGGCCCCAAGTCCCGATGCTCTTACTTCACGAGTATGATAAGTGAGGGAGCTTCACGCGTCAAACCGGTGATGGGCTTAAAAGGCGAATAACCGCCATGTCAGCTTCTGATGGATCTAACAGATCACTTTGATACTCGCGGGTCAACCCTGTTTACTCTGCGCTTCTGGTTCCTGGTTCAAATACAACGCATTACAAAACCTTTCACCCTGAACTCGCGAATCAAGCCAAAAAGTCGGATTTCGACTGATCTCGCGCCACGCCTTCTGATGATCTGCTGTTATTCTTCCTCGTGATACAATATATGCTGATCTATTTATGCTTAATCTCGCAAATCTATTATCCGCGATTTCCCGTTGACTGACGATCTACTCTTATGAAAGGATTTGGACCATCATTAATATAATTTCGCCAAGCATCATACTTAAAAGTTTAAACGATGTTGCTTCCCGCTGACCAGATTTGAATACTCGTTCTGGACAAAGAAATAACATTAGGTTCTATATATCGTCCCCGGTGATGCCTCGAAGAACTCATTCTCGGTATCAGTTCTATGTTGTTGGGCCATGGAGTCGCCTGTCATCCTACCGCTAAAAATGCGTACAAAAATGCCAGTTAAAATAGATATGCCTAAAGTGGAGCTTTATTTATATACAATCCTAAAATAATAAAACACTTTACATGGGGCTAGGTGAAAGCAAGATTTCAATTATAGCCATCTCCAAGAGTTTCCTTTGAGGAAGCCTTTTGTCAATGATGATCATCAGCAAATGGTGTAAACTGCGATGTTAACTACATAATCCTCTCTTCAGTCCCTCCTACAGCTAGAGTTGGAATAGGGTGGCTCCAAGGTATAAAGGACATGCCACTCCATGAACTCGCTGACAGGATCATAGAATGAGTGGAAAACCCTGTGAAAAGGGTAGTAGCAGGCCTGCTCTGCTCCACACCTACTCCTACAGGGCTGAACTTCAAGAGTCTGCATAGGTGAATACCGGTGGGTTCGCGTGAAGTCACCCGCTCCACTGGGTTCTTTCTCAGTTTCTTTCCAAGTTCTCCCGCCAGTCCATCTATATTCTACATCATAAATAGGGACCATGGGTGGATCTGTTTGCTGACTGGATCTAAAGGTCTTTAAGTAGTGACTGCAGGATAACTTGCTGCTCATCATCACTATAATATACATCAAAAAGAGGTTGTCCTTCATTAATATGATCATCCTCCAGAACAATGATCCCGTAAAAAAAAAAATTTTTAGGGATAGTGGGACCTACTATTTCAGGCTGCTCACACGTAATCTTTTTCTCTTTAATCTCAGGTAAAAAATATATCGTGAGAAACCCTCCTCGAGGAAAAGAGAAGAATCCTCTTCACAACTAACCCCTCTTTAAAAAAGAGAGGGTCTTCGCCATCATGAGAAGAGATGCTAGGAACATCTGCTTCAACCTGATATCCAGGTGATTCATCTACCACGGACCACATTTGCTCTATAAACTCACAATTTCTACAAGAGGAATGTTGATCGTTATGAATATCTAAAAAATAGAGACATCTGATATAATGTCGAGCGTTTCCGCTCTAGGCCAATATTAAATTAAGTATCATTCAACACCCCTCTATATTTTCCCCTCGGCAAATGCTTCAGCCAGCAAAGATTCAGACCCGGTTCGGGGTCAGAGGCTTCATATGAAGCAATAGGCCTCGCCAAATAGCTTACACAAACAATCAGTAGGAAAATAATCTTTACAAAATGAATTGAAAGTTGTATTGAAAACCCTGCTAAAGAGCTTGATGTTTGCAAATGGAAGAGACCCCACACTATCTGTTATAACCTTCATTGAATACCTGAAGAGCTTAATCTATGCATCTTCATGCATGATATTAAGTCGAAGAATAACCTCATGAAAGTCCAGAAAATTCTCAGCTGGTACCTCCGAAATTATTGCGTGAAATTCAGGGAGGAAAATTTCCCATATGTCTCTATCAGAAAGTACATTAGGAAAACCAAACGCACCGAAAAAGTCACGTGTAAAGCAAAACCCGGTTTTAATTTTCTCCATATCGAATCAGTTGAGTCGCCAATCGATCCTCGAACCATGGAGTCGCCATGTGAAATATGCGCAGCTTCAAATATGCCCTATCCTTGTTCACCATCAAAGGCCGCCCAACGCGAAATGCATTCCCCGTAA
This sequence comes from Picea sitchensis, assembly GCA_010110895.2. Classification (NCBI taxonomy): domain Eukaryota; kingdom Viridiplantae; phylum Streptophyta; class Pinopsida; order Pinales; family Pinaceae; genus Picea; species Picea sitchensis. The sequence goes on along the minus strand of SNQJ01S0208497.1, from coordinate 8,446 downwards.
AGCTTCAGATGAGAAAGCAACACAAACCTTTCTCTCAGAAATCTCCTCCTGGTTATCTTCGTGTGTGCCATCAGTAGCCAGCCTAAAACAAAGCAAGTGGAAACAATGGAGTCGCCACAAGCAGTTGCCAGTGCACATTAGCAATTTATACCTGGAGACCGGCGTCTTCAGAATCGCTTAATCATCGGGTTGCTCAATCTCGAAAATTTCAACTTTGTCCTCGCGAACGGCGCCGTAAAATGTTGGCGACAAAGTACTTTGATTGCATCAGAGCGTATCTCGGACGCCTACCGCTTTATGTGTCAATGGGTAATTTTAATGGGTGATCAAATGGGTAGAGACTCGAAGTATACCACTAAACTCAGGGACTTGGTCCGGCATGCGAGGAACAAAGAAGGTCTTGATATAACTTCAGCCAATGAATTGATTTGAAATGGCGTGTTGAAGACTCAGAGAAGAGGACAAACTACTCGTGCAATGTGCCTTTTAGTAGTTTGTAGAAGAAAAATTTTGAATGCGAGATCCTCTGGTTTAAAGTTTCGAGGAACTGAGAGGGGGGGATTTGACTGGATTCTCCAATTCTAAGTTGTTCAAAGGTTAGTGAAATTGCAGGGACCGATGAAACAATGTCTTTGCGCGGATCAAACTCTTACATCATCTCTATAATGCTTAAGCAACTCAATCGGATTCTCCAATTCCGGAAGTCGCTCTAATATGTGTACAAAGATCGTGAAAGAGAAAATCGACATTCACCGCACAAGAAGTCTCAAGAGTCCATACATAACAAGGAAAATAGTGCTTCATTAAAATTTACCAACGGGAGCCTTGCTCAACCATCGATCCCTTACAAAAAATGGCGAAAACGCTCAAGACATACCCAAAACAAATAAATACAAAAATAAAGGAGCCGATTAAAACATCGTGATGTTCTCCATGCCCATGCATACTTAGGATGATCGTGCCCCTATGATGTATGCTGTGCCTTAAATTCGCATGGCCTCATGTGAGGTAGCCAAAACATTAAAGGCCAAAACGGTGTGTGCAAACTTCTCTGTCCAATCGAGGACTTAGGCATGGCTTTGAGAATCTATCGAACTCCCTCTCGAATGTAATCTCGCCTCCGCACTCTATATCTCATATATTCACAATGAGTGAGGTTCTAAACCATCCGCTCTTGCCTTTCCTCACTTTTACTCCAAGCCGAAAACCGAGCTGTAAATCAGATCCACGTAACTGAAATCGGCGATCCTTTCTGCGAATCGACTCAACGCTGGCCCTTTGCTTAAAGGCCTTTGTTTCCAAAATGACCCAATGCAACCATGACCCTCGCTACTGGCTGGGGCTTTCGGGCGCTATGGACAGGGAAGGAGTTGATCCTTGCTTATCATAGCTGTGATGGGAGAAACGTCGAGATTCGGCCAATTGCTTCACGGCCCCTCCAAATCATGGTCCTAAACTCTCTCGGGCGTTAACAAATTTGTCCTGATGCTCTCATTGCAGTATCGTATGGAGCTACTACTTGTAGCTCAAAACCAAGAATGGGCTTAAAAGTATGGGGAGCTCAACGCCGATGTCCTGGGTCGATGGATGTATCGACCGCTTCTTGATAACGCTGGGTTCGACTTAAAAGCACGTTTTGGTTCGTGGTTCTCGAATGTATTAACGCATTATAAACCTTTCACCCTTGAACTCACAGGATAAAAGCCGACGCGACTGGATCTCGTGCAACGCGTCCCTAATGGATTCGGTTGTTATTCTTCCCATACAGGATCTATTTGCTTAATCTCTACAAGAACTCTACTACATCTCATGATCAATCAACGTCATTTTTATGAAAGGATCTCGACCGACGCCAATATAATTTCGCCACACGTGTTTGAAGTTTGGCAAAACAAGTGACTTTTCCCATGTTGCTCTCGGCGCTTCTCCCCGCGATTGTGATGGATACCTTTAAAAGTTCTTAATAAAATGCCATTAACACCCTCATAACATTTTATCTCCACCACACCACCAAACAGCTTTTGTCATAACTAAATTGAAAATAGAGCAAGCATATACACCTTTATCAATTATCAACCTCCATCTCACAGCCAAGACCAAAAGATCAAATGATTAGTGGACTCCATCTCCATCTTAAGCCCCCCATTCTCCAAAGACTCCAAACCCTCCAGCTCAAACTATATCTCTACCCAACAAAGGTTTAAGAAAAATTGTTTGATTCCCCCTAGCTCCTATCGAATTAAGAAAAACCAAATGTCTAATTTATAATCTCCATTTCAACACATGCTTGTCCTCGTCCCAAGAAGTTACAAGATGCATTCCATTAAGATTCCCCTTTAATTTCTACAAATAGAAGAGGATCCAAATGGTTCAAAGGGGAATATTTTCTAGAGCACCCAAGTGCAAGGAAACCTGAACAAACCAAGCACTTCCAAATCATATCCAAGTGTATTCCGATCATGAGATCCCCCATAAAAGACTCAAAGAAGTTTCTGCATAGGAGTTTGAGCCTAATAAAGAAGTAAAATATGAACATATTCCCTCTCACAAGAACTCTATTACTCATACCTCCCAGATGCCTACATCAACTTCCAAAATTGATATACCTTCTAAGATCCATCATGGGACCAGTCCTCTTCTTTTGAACCATCCGATCATACCCCAATTATTGAGAAATCACAACAAGAAAATGCTCAGTTGCTTCAGCAGTTGGAGGAGCAAAAACGTATGGATAGGAATCTACATCATGACAATGCGATGTTGCAAGAAAAAATGAATTGTCTCCAACAATTGGTTTCCAGACAATGACTCACCACCACCAATCGTAGCCTCCAGATGCAATTGAAAAATCGTAAAATACCCAAGACAAAATCCCCCGGGCAAGAGAGAGAATCTTCTAAAGCCAATCCAACCCCTCCTTCACGAGTCTAGTTATATCGGGTGATTCATTTTTGTTTGAAGAGGTACCTGAAAATCCTTAGGCGTGGGGGTAATAATTGGGTCTATATTTCTACTATTTCTTAGTGATGATCGAACCCTTTTCAACGACATTACATATGCTATGCTTCATACAACTATATCCATTTTGAAGGATTGTCAAAGGTTTATATATCAATTTATCATGGATTCACATAAGGTATGTATAATTGGTGCTTTTGTAATGATTTTGAGATCAACTCAGTTCAATTTAATGTTTATAAATATCTAACATTCTATTTTTCTTGCAACAGCTCTCCACTGTGATCTCGACCTCCATTCCTGAATTCCTCTTCATCTCACCACATGTGCGCAAATGAACTCTAACTTTAACTTGTGGGAGGATGTGAAGTGGACCCAAACAAGTGGCATGGTTTGAAAGCAATGGCTCTACCAGGGGTTCCCATGTGGTTATCAAATAAATCTGGAGTGTGGACATAAACCCACCTCCTAGATCCCACCTGGGACCCAACAAAACACCCACAAGACATGGTGCTTCCCAGTCTAATCGTCAACTACTACCAAAACAGTAATTGTATTATACCTTTAAATGCCTTATAGTTCCTGAGTTATACCCTGCTTGTTCCAAAGTTCTTTGTGATACTGATCCGGCAGCAGACACAAAACCAACCAAAGTAAGCAAGAGAGTATATTCAATGACAAACCATGGTTATACTCATGAATTATGAAATAAAATAAGATAATTTTATAAAAGAAATAAATAGGCTTATATTAATACACAGAGAGGATTACAACCAGGAAGGCTCGATGTCATATAAGGTTCCTCCCAACAAATTCTTGCTTCCCACATCTCTGTTCCAAGGATTCGGTTAATTCAGCTTATCCATAGGCTACCACACCCATCTTGGGATGAAACAACCAAAGCCATAACTGTGCTAACAATCTTGAAGCCAAATTCAACCCAATAAAGCTCAGCCTTAACCCAATCCAAGTTAAATCCATTCTAAGCCAAACCAACTACTAACCCGCAAGCTGCTTAACTTTATCCATGAGATCCTCTCTCCTTTATAAGTCGTAAGAGGATATGAGGAGGTTAGTATGATCCCACCAAATCATATAAGCGATTAAGATCCAAACCATCTGGAGGCCACCCACCATAGAAGCTTCTCCTTATAAAAGCATCGATAAGATGCTCATTCTTCCCACGTACTGCGCCATCGTGGACTCATCTATATGAAGCCCCAGAAAACTTCATGCACCCTAGCTTATAGTGCACTTCTACTAAATGTGTGTGTATCTCAGACCCCATTAGCAGCCTGGCTGGAACCTCCAAAATATGGCTTCTATGTAAGAAATGGCCACTTCTTCTCTCTGTACCCTTCTTTCCTTAGTAATTCCAGCCACTAACCCTGAAGGCTTCAGTATAGGTTTACATCATTAGCCCAGGGTGACAAAAATAATGTCTAACAAGGTTTCCCAAATTGTGAATGGATTGAGAGTTCTGCCTTTTATTCTAAGATCTCCATTAATTCATCCCGACACTCCATTTGCATGATCCATCACCTGCAGCTTAAAGGAGCAGGTTATTGCATCAAGGCATGGTGGGACGCAACCACCATCCTGGTTTTGTGCCCCCAGGTCTCCAGCCACAGACTAAATACACCCCATTTGGGAGGTTATGTTGGATCGGACAGGCTCCATGATTTCCTCTAGCCAGTGTTGTAAGCTCCACGAATGGATATTCCATTTTTTAGAGGTCAACCCTTCCATTAACAACTCTATCAGAATTTACCCATAAATACCATTTCCAGGTGGGAAAGACCCCATGTAGATAATTTTAAGAAGCACCTATTGTGTAAACCAAAGATTCTCAACCTGTCCTAAGACTTCGCTTTTTTAATTTAATAATCGTTTGAGTTAATCCCCTGTACTTTGTTATGTGTTTTAACTTGGGCACCAAACAACTAGGTGAATGTGCACAACAATAGATATCGCAGGCTTATTTTCTTATTTAGAATTCATACTTGTTTCTTTGTTTTATGTATTTTTCAGTTTCAATTACTCTATATGTCAATTATAATTTGATTATATAAATTTGCTTTTCCCCTAACCGCAGAATGGCAGGGCTCTAGTTTAATCACCAGGTCCTCCTTCTTAGCTGAACCACTCATGATACCAATTTCTAGATAGTTCTACTTAATCTTTGGATTAATTCACTTTAGTTCCCACAATGATAGAGCAATATTTGACTGGTTCTCTGATGTACTGATTGCTTCTGCATTTCCTTGATAGTCTGAAAGAGCACCAATTTAAAGGACTTAATTTGTAGCTCTATGATTAAACGTTTATTTTTAGTCGAATGAAAGTATTAACTTGATAGGCCACTTTGCAACTGCACACACCTCCAGGATCCATTTCAATTCATTGACCCCTACCAACAGCTTTTAGTTTGTAGATTCTACACCTAAGTATCTTTCAATGATCATTTTAGCTATGGACTTGAATTAGGACTCTAATTAGTGCTAGCAGTGGGCTTCCAGTAGGATTCATTGAATTGTTATTCTAGCCCAAAGATATGCTGATAGAGTGAACAGATTGATGTTTACTTGAATGTACTAGTAGTTGATGCCACTGGGATGGTGCCTTTCTTCTCGCTTTGGTTAGGACGGCTTTGTCTTGCAAGATAGAAATAGTTGTGGGTTCTTTTCAAGAATAAAGTTCACTTTTCAAAGATAGTTTTGATAGAGTAATTGCTTACTTACTTGTTCACTCAAAGATAGATAGATTAAATAGTTCAGATTAAATAGATAGATTAATAAGGCCTACTTATCCCAAAGATTCCCTTATCCAGCAGCCCTACTTAGACCCTCAATTCATTCATAGTGATAGATTGTCTCTTCATTATTGGAGTTTATTGGCATTAGATTAGGCTAGGTTAGGTTAGATTAGAGCTCTAGACCAAGCATTACGTCGCTGCCTTGACCTTGAACCTAATGAAAGCTCCCAAGGTTGACAATCTAATGTCGTAATTAGATAGCACATATATTTCACTGACATGAAGCTACTGTGAGTGGCTGTAACCATATGGAGTTTTTGTATAGTCCTGAGGTTGTGTATGTGGGATCCAATGGAGAAGCGATACACGTCATTTAAGGAAATGTGTGTACACCTTGAAATGTGTTTTGGATCTAGGTCGTATTAATTTAGCAGACTCTATCGTTTTCTCTGCGGGTTGTATTTCCAATGGGCCAAGCCTAGAGCCTTGTTTTTACCATAATAAAATCCATCTAAGTATTTTCCTCCGGTTTTCCTTCAAATGGTATATACCCAAAAATATTGGAGTTTATGTGTGCATGATTTGGTTTCCAAATTTTGCTTCCGCTATTTTATTTCCGCTTGAATATTCTAGCAGTGTATTTTTGTGTTGTGAGATGCTAATCTGATTTGTAGTAAGGAAATCACTAGATAACAAGATACCTAGATGTCAGAATAGAGGATTTCAATATTTGAGTAATGGGGGCTAGACATAACTAGGGAGATAAATCTAAAGCACCGTAAGTACATCCTAACCACGACTGATTATTTTACATTATTGATAGAAGAAGTGTCACTAACAAAGGTAAACGAATATGTAGTGATCAATTTCCTGAAACAACACATCCTCACCAAGTTTGGAGTGCCCACTACTCTTGTTTTTTATAATTCCACACATATTTCTTCTTCAAAATTAACTGGGTTTTCTTTAGAAAAAAGAATTATCTTGAGATATGCAGCTAATTACTACCCTCAGGGAAATGGTGTGGTTGTATCTGTATCCTGAAGTGAATTGTAGTTGATCAACAGAGGAATTGGCACAATGCTCTACCAAATTCTCTGTGGGAAGATAGGGTGGCATGAAAAGATTTCATAGGAACATCCCCTTATTTCCTTGTTTATGGGAAATAATTCCTACAAATGTGTTCTTACCCTCTCTTCAACTATCCCAACAATTACGTGGGAAAAACTACCAAGCCATCCAAAGAAGGGTAGACACCTTGGTCAAACTAGAAGAGGAAAGAGGGAAAGAAAAGACAAAAAAAAAATCCCATCAACAGATCATAAAGCGATGGTTTGATAAGGAATCTTTTAGGGATAAGGATTTTCAAATAGGTGACCTAGTTCTCAAATGGGATAAGCCAGACGAAGACTAGGGGAAGCATTCCAAGTTCCAACAATTGTGGCTTAGTCCCTATATGGTTAAAGAAACGATTGTCATACGCACATATAGATTGCAAAACCTCAAAGGAGAAGTAGGCCTCCTTCCTGTCCAATCCTTGAATAAATAATTTAGTTAGTTTTCCCGAGATAGATGACTTGTACATAAATAATCAATCTTCTCTCTCATTTATGGTTTTCCTAGATTGCTTAGATTTCTTTTGAATTATGTTTTATCTCATTTTGTCCTTTGCCAGTTTGATTCATATTTGATTTTGAGCACCAATTATTAAATTTGTTTCCTCCCATATTCCCTTGCTTACCTCTCTCCAGGATAGATCATTGTTGTTGACATCCATTTCTTACAATGATATGGAATATAGTGGCTCGGGGTTATGTAAATCTGCTTCTAACATTGAGACAAGACCATGTTTCTACAATTACTTAAATCTATCATTCAAGGCTCAGACTCTATAGAGAAACACTACAAATCAATAGATAAGATTTAACGTCCTAAAACTCGCTCAGGAATAAGTAATTGGTCACATTTAAAGGGACTTGTGCACTCACACTTAACTAAATGGATGGTGTTTAGACCATGAAGCATATGGACTATCTCAAGATACATTTCATAACGAAGTGGCTCATATATATATATAAATAAGTAATTGGTCACATTTAAAGGGACTTGTGCACTCACACTTAACTAAATGGATGGTGTTTAGACCATGAAGCATATGGACTATCTCAAGGTACATTTCATAAGGAAGTGGCTCATATATATATATATATATATATATATATAGGAATATCTAAGAAAATCTCACAAACATGTGCCATCTCACATGCCTTTAAAGGAAGACTAAAATCTCCCATCCACCTCCCTCTAATGATAAAATAAATAGGAAAGCATGTTCAAAGGTAAAGTCTTGGGAAATGCATTTCAAATCAAGCAGTAAATGTAGGTATATTTGTTGTGGCTATGGAAACTCATTGGTAGCGGAGATAGGCCTGCGATGTCGGGGTGACTCCGTCGGGGTTATGAACGCTTTCCAACAACAGAGAAACACTAGATATATGTAAATAATTGACCTAAACTTTCAACATTCCTCATGTATGATTTCCTTGTGATACTACACTTGCCTCTTGGGATAGCTAAGCTCAAGGAAATGAAGTTATATTTAATGATTTTGGAATGTGACTAGGAATCCATTCAGACTAGGTAGAAATCATTACTCGTCTCCTCTCAAACTTCAAATTTCAATAGGACCTACTAAGACTTTGTTTTGATATTACTTGAAGTAAAACGTTTTTT
>SNQJ01S0208496.1:2735-13635 GCA_010110895.2 Picea sitchensis | reverse complement strand
TGCATCACTTGCACATTTTTATAGCATTCCTATTTAGTTATTTTATCCTAGTATTAGACTTCTCTCTTGATAATTTACATCCAATCAACTGAGAAGTTTCACATGGCATATTCATATTTATGTTTCCCTTTCTACATTACAACAACCAGTAGAAAAATCTCTTTCCTCCACTGCTATAAAAGTATTCCACAACCCAGAATTACAATCTAGGAAATATCCACAGTGCCTAATACAACAAGGAAACTAATCTACCTTCTCTTCACGCCTCAAACCATTCTTAGTCACTAGACCTCTGCAAAGGAAATGTTTTCCTAAATTCCCTCTTACTTCTAGTTGAGCATACCAAATCATATCCATATGGATACCATCCACTTCTGGATGTCAGTTTGACCCATTGGTCATATAAAAATGCTCCATCAATTCCTTAATTGGACCGTGTATCGTTCTCTCCTTAATCCTTACAGTCCTATGTTCATAAGACTCTATGCAAACATTGTTATCGACATCTTTATTCATGTTGTCATCAAGTCATTATTTACTAAATTGGTCCATCAGTAGACCATACCTTACCACCTTCCACAAGTTATTCTATGTCTATTTACATGTTATAGACATGCTTACAGACATTCACATCTTACACTTTCATGCATAAGTAAGTACTCAATTCAATAGGTGTGCATACATTTCTTTGTACTGCCATGAGATCACAAAATTCATCAGTATACCTCTTCCATGAGGACTAGCAACCATCCAAAGGAATCCTTTTTATTTTCTTAACTGGGTTATTCCAACAACAACTTTCATCCCTTACACACCAAGTAAACTGACCTTACCATTTTTCCCTTAGTCCTCTGATCATGAGGAGTTATATATACAGGGTTTAAATATTTTACTAAAGCATAAATTTTTTACTTCCAAGGATTCTATCAATCCATACTCGATTCCTTTAACCAAATAAAGTCTCCATAAAGGTCTTAGCCCTTGATAAACAATTATTATATTTATCAAGGCTCCTTCAACCCATATCTTCAGGTAATAGTACAAACATTAGTTCATTCACTCTTTGAACTTAAGAAGCCCCTAACAAGATTCTTCCATTTCACATTTGGGTCTTATCATTAATGTTTATCATCATATTCCCACTACTATATTATTGACCATCAATTCAACAGATCAACAACCTAGTCCTTCTATTGTAATCAGCATGATAATATTTCCATTATAAATATAAGATTGTTTCAATCTGCAGTCCTTCTCCTCAAGGAGCTAATGCGGATAATATGTAAAATTTTAACGTAGAGAAATTATTTTAAACATGATCATCCCTACCTTATTATACTATTCCTTTGACTAATCTCTGCCCCATCCAAGCCTAGTGTTGTAGCCTGCTCTGATACCACTTTGTAACACACCCAACCCCTTAATTATCCTTTTAATGGATGGGGCATTAAAGTTCCCATATTTATTGACTATCTTAAAACCTCTTCCCAATCATACCATAATCTTCTTCTCGTCATGACCTTTCCAACAAATCTAACCATGCTCAATTCTGAATTCAGGATCAAAATTTATGACCTCTTAAGGTTTCATGTGCTCTCATGGTCAAAACCCGTTGATGCCATGTTGTTGTCACATCAAATGGAATGAGTGATGAGGTGCCACATGGAATCCATATGGAACCTCATCACTCATTCCATCTGACATGACAACAACATGGAATCGATGTGCCACCCACCCAACTTGTCATTGTGGAAATTATTCCCACATAAGACTATAGTCATTGTCGATATTTCTCATACCTCAGTTCACTCCCACCAGTGAAACGTTGAATGATGATACACCAAAGTGTACCTTCCCCAAATCCTACAACTCTCAGGCCTCGATCTATGCAGTTCAGAGCATGTCATCTATATTGTTTATCACAAAGGTTAACGCCCATCTCCCAATGGTCTCCATGGTACATGGATGTGACCTACAATATCTACGATGATATTTCACCTCTTCCCTCCACCGATAAAAAGTTGACATTATCCCTGACTCCATCATCGTTAACGATTACTCCGTCGTGGAGCATCACACCCCAACACAAAATTTCTGACAACAACCCTCTATTCAGTCTACTTCAGATCTAATGGCCTTTGGACTGAACATCCTAGGGTTCTAACTGCATCGACGACACCAACTCGCATGGGGGTTAAAGATCGTTACTTACCAACCACCCATATTCTGATAATGACACATCTATATCCAATGGTCCATATCTCCTCATTACATCTCCAACGAGATCAATGGATATCATCATCTTTCTTGTTCGAACCCTTGTTAACCAACCAATAGCTAACACATATCATACTAAGGACACTTTGGCATGCCACATCATTCATGATGTCATCATCCTTACTCCTCATTCCTCTTTTGATCTAGTCTCATGTAATATCAACGGTGGATATTCCTCTCTCCAAATGGTAGATCGACGATTCTCATCCTATAATTAATGCATGTGTTTTCAGCATACATGACCTTGGTAACCCTTCAAATCCTGACATACAACCTAGATATCTCGAGGACAAACCCAGACATATCTGAAGGCCATAACTGAAAAATGATGATCCAAATGACCTCTTCGTTCAATGTGACCCACCTTCATCCCATTGGTCAATCCCTGGATGACACTTGTCACTACTTAGGGTACATGGACTACTCAATTGGCAGGCCACATCATCATGTCATCACCACATTCTCTCATGGCTTAGGTGATACCTACGACATATAGACGACTATTGTCACGTCTCACCAATAACCAATAAACAATCAAGATTATATCTTTGGATTCCTACTCTGAGCTCTTTGGAGTTGTACTCTGAACCCTTCAGGGTTGTGCTCTGAACCCTTAAAAATCAACCCTGGAAAAGATCAACTCTTAAAAGGTTCACCACCTGACACGTAGCATAATAATTATTGGATATGTGACATCATCGCCACTTGACACGTGTGATTCATCTTCCCATAGGTTCTCGCCCGTAGGAGCCATGTCATCGTGACATATGGCACAATCCTTGCTTGACACATGGCATGATCTTCACTTGAAACATGGCACCATCCATGTTATCCTATTAATATTTTGGTAGGAGATCGATGTTCTAGATCTCATTTCAGAGTTCCTCAGATCAACAGTCTAGATCTTCCCTCGGAGTTCCTCCTTTGGATTACACCTCCCTCGTGTATGCAACTAACTCTGAATGACATTCGGTGATGGATGGATAGGATCATATCTTGCTCTAGTTTTGATAAACATTCCATATTTTCCTTACAAGTCCCTCCACTAGAGTGTTTCTCCTTTGAGACTATAACTTACTCTAAACAGTGTCCTGCGAAGAATGGCTAGGATCATTTTATCTTGCCAAATCGACATCTGATATCTGGTCTAGCCCCAAGACCCACCTCCACATTAATCAACGGTCATATCTTGTCATCGTGCTCAGTCGATGTCTATGATCCTTTCGAAGTGAAACAATATCTTATCACATGTTAAGGATATGTGGGTACCTTGTGACAAATTGATTGCTAAGAATTCCTTGCTCTGATCAAGGGTCTAGATCTCACCTCGGAATCCCCTCGTCCAAGTTCATCCTCCCTGGGTATGCAACTTACTATGAACAATACTCTACGATGGATGTTTAGGATATACCATCTCTCCATTTTGATAGACGATATTTAATCATGTCCCTACATTGATAGAGGGTCCATATCTAACTGCCATTCCAAATTGATGGTCACGATTAATTCATTGTTCGGAGATCAACGGATGTGATTATTCCAATATCCTACATGGTTTTATACCTATTAATAGTTCTAAACTAAACTTAGTTGTTCAGGGAAGTATTCTAAGAAACTTTTAGGGCTTTACCATACTCTTAGGAGCTCTCGCCTTGCTCCAAAAACTATTGAGGCACTTCTACTTCACTGCTTAGGTGGAGATTCGGATCCTCCAAACTACTTATACTATGAATGGGGATTCCACATAAACATTAAGACTCTTTTAACAACATAGAGGCCTCTCTCAGGTACTGAGATAATCTCATGCCTATCTCAAGACACGTTGACCATCCTTCCTAGGGGTATTGTGCATTCTTATTTTATAAGCTTGTTTTCTTTTCAAAGGAATCACACTATAGCAATTATTGTACTGCACACACAAGAGGCACAAACATATAGAAATATACATCTCCATGTTCCAAATACTTAGTCAAAAAGCCAGTGTTGAGGGGAAGAATATGGGACCTGACCACTTATTTTGAGATCGTGGTCAAGCCAGGGAGAATGAATAACGGACTTGACCACTTATCCGGATTGGAACATGGAGATGAACCTACCAGTTTGGAGGAGATGAACCTTCAGGATCTCTTCTTCTTCACTATCACTATTTGATTGTGCATATTTTCATCCTAATTGCTTGAATTCCCTTTACGTTTTTCTTGATAAAATTCATACTTCATTCTTCTCCTTTATGATAGAAGTTGCAATCTCTTTGGCTTCCTCTCTTTTCTCTTTGGTGGCCAAAAATTTGCATTCCTTTTCCCTTATGCTTTACTACATAGGCATGTTCACGACTACCTTCTTCATCATATAACTTATTTCTTTGCTCCTTCAGTAATCCTAGTCTTCTCGGATTATCAAATGTGAAGGGCATAGTTCATGTTGATAAGATGAGACTTGCTACAAACACTTGAAAATACCAAGGAAAATTAATAGTTATAGAGACAAGATCCTTGTTCTCTATATTTTCACATCAGTAATAAGTTGATATCTTATATATATGACTCTGGTGAGATGCTTATGTGGATCTTCTAACATGGAAACGTGTGTGCAAAATGGACATTAAGGAGATGGGTTATAAATTGACACCCATGTTGTATGTTGGTTGCCATGAAAATAGTGCCCCATCAACATCTCAAACATCTTTATGATGAAGATAAAATCCAAGAAATTAGCAGAGTAGATATAATGTATACAATGTTGATAACATAAGATATGCACATAGTTTGCATGAACTGCAATTAGCCAGGCAAAGGTTCTATCAAAGACAAACATTTTTTTTATATATATTTAGCATTTTTTTGGGGGGAACGAGGTTACTCTAGTACTCCTTATGAGAAAAAATATTTTCTATAAATTAGTTTGTTTTAGGCTAGATTTATAAAATGACGAAGATCTGTTTTTTCTTCTGTCTCCAATTTTTCATAACCTTGTAGTTGTACTATAAATATAATTGATATTATAAAGGAATGAGATAGTTCGTTTGAGAAAAACTGTGTGGTCTTCTCTTTCCTTCATCTACTACTACCTTGAAATGAATCATCTTAGGATTTTTTTATTTGCTTCTCATCTTTACTCTTTGTTTTCTTTGGACCTTATCCGGGTACTCTAGATTAAGCAAGTGGAACCAGTTTCATGAGTTTAGCATCTTTGTACTGCGATTTATTGGATCAGTTTTCAATTTGATTGGAATGCATATAATAACGCATTCATGTTTGTATCAGTTATATAGTCAAGTAGGTTATCGATTTTACCATTTTTCATTTTGTATGATAAATAGTTTAATGTTCTTTTTTTCCATGGTCGAAAAGGGTGAGTAATGTTTTTTCCAATTGACATACAAAGCATGCCAATGGACTACACAACATGTCCATTAGCATGTTGTGTATTCCAATTGGTGTACACAGTAGGCCCAATGGCCTACTACCAATTGGAAAACACAACAACCAATTGACCTATTGTGTAGAAAACCATAGAAAATAAATGTCTTTCGCGTGTCACCTTGTTGTGGGCTTGGCTACAAAAGAAGGTTAGTGAAAAAAAAATTCATATTGAGTGCCATTTATTTCAAATGCAGACTAGTTTGTTGATTGCATATCCAATTCTTTGGAAAGAGATTTTGTTTCCTCACATTGTCTTTTCCTATAATTACTTGCTTGGTGTGTTTACAAGATTTTGAGATTTTAATTTCTTAAAATTATAATATTTTGGGTGTAATCCAATTTTCATCATATTTTTTTTATGTCTATCAGGTTTTTCTCAAAGCTGATCGACCAAGATTGAGTCACAAAGAATTGTTTAGAAAAACAATGAGCAAAGCAGCACATGCATGGAAAGCCATTGTAGATCTCCAACTTGCAGGTTTGTTTTAACTGGGAACTGTGATTTGTTTAAAGCATACTAAGGAAAATTGCACACATGCATTGGACACTTATCCTAGGCTTCCAACTTTTAGGGTATCCCCGTGATATTGGTTTTGTTTGCATTATACATGTGATGTATTTGGAGGGAAAATGGTTCACATCCTCATTAGTGTAACACAAAAAAGTTAAATATGTACTTAAATTTTGAAGGATTATTTTGTTTGAAATACAAATGGTTGTTATCTATACTTGGATATTAGTTGAAGGGATTAATTGGTTGTTGTTAGAGGTACTCACAATGCACATTTATTGAAGTTTTAATTTGTTAGTTTTGGTTCTTTACTGCTTTTTATCTGCAAATTGCATGCAAATTGATGGCCAAAATTAGGTATTGAACAAAACCTTGGTTCGTGACCTCTGCATATATTATCAATGGGACAAACTATAGGATCAATAATTGCATATATTGTAGCTCAAATTCAACATAGCCACTAATGTATCTATAGGACACACCCCATTTGAGTTCGATTTTGGCTTCCAACCTTTAGCTCCTTATGATATTCTATTTTCTATCCCTACTTCATCCATATCCTACCAATAGAAGGAGAAAGACAAAGCTTCTTCTTTTGTGAAGAACTTGGACAAGGTTCATAGTAGAGGCCATCCTTCAATAGACATAGGACAAGTACAAGGCATTGCATGACTGAAATTGAGTTGAACCACAAATTCATGTTGGTGAGAGAGTTTGGCTCCACTTGGATAACCAATGCTACAAAAGTCATCACAATATCAAGATCCCTTCGATAACCAGTGCTTCAAATGTGATCTATAAGATGCAGTGATATACACTTGGGTGGTTCTTGAGAGAGGCATGTAGAGTATTGAGAATGACTACTTGATTAATGATGCATGTAAGTATGTGTGAGATACATTCTGGTATACAATGAGATTGATTTATTGTTATAAATAGTGCCAAGATTATGCACAAGCTATGGGGCTTTGTTTGACGTCACAATATTCATTTAGAACATGTAGCATAGAGGCCATAGATACATTCGTTGATGGGAAACAAAGAAGATGATGAGAAGTCATGTGTGGGTTTCTTGGTCAATTGACATTATAATCGTATAAATGTATTTTGTGCATTGATGGATTGAAATTTGTAACATTGTGATGAAAAAATGAAAGCAAAAAATGAAGTGGTGTTTCATGGGTTTATGAGCCAAGGTGAATGGCACAATAAATTGTAGAAAGAAAATGAATAAGTACTTGGTTCATGTAATTGGAGACCTTAGAATTCTGACATCCATAAAGAAAAAATGAGGTCATGAAGAAGTTTCCAGATGGTCTGATAAAGCGTTGGTAGACCAACTTTTGATTCATGCATATGAAATGATGTAGGAATACCAACACAATATTTATGATGCTGAAATATACTTATTTCTATTTTCGTTCTGACAACACTAATGTTGGTCATAATTTATAACCAAATCTAGTAGTGATTGTTGGTTCTAATTGAAATTAACTAGATGTTTTTAAAGAAGTGTGCTAGGTTTATATGTCTCCAAAATTATTTTTACAATGGAGGTACTAATGTGAGTTCTCAAGTGGTGAACAATGTGGTTTTAAAATATCTTTCTAGTGGTGACAAAATATGGTTTTGGGGACAAGTTTCTTGATGCAAAAGAAAATAAAAAGAATTCTTCTAAGACATGAAAAGAAAACACAAACAATCCATTAGGGTTGTAGGTGCCTTCCAAATGTCTTAAATGACGGTGATAAAATCCAAGTAAGGCAAGTGAAGGTATGAATGAGAAACTGAAGTAAGCTACACCCAATATGATAAAATACAAGGGATCTATCACTATTTGTCTCATGTGCTCTTACAATACCATGAGTATGCCACTTGGTGATAAACCTATGCCTACCCACTAGGATACCTCTTTGCAAATCATGGACAAAGGTGTTATCCTCACTAAGGATAACACCAACAACATCATCAAATTTTAATATATTTGAACCAGAGACAAAGTTACTTATAGCCATGACCAAGTCGTTCCAGCTTTCTGGAAATGAGCACAAGATTAGAACAGCCCTGACCTCATCATCAAAGTCCACTTTTACAGAACTTAGTTGATTAGTAACCGTATTAAAATCATTTAAATGATTCGCAACGAACCCACCTTCCGACATCTTCATATTAAATAATATCTTCATTCAAAATACCTTATTGGATGCCGAGGGTTTTTCATACAATTTGGCCAATGCGTCCATCAAACCCTTCGTTGTCTTTTCTTTGGAAATATTTAAAACCATCGACGTTTCCAGGCTTAGCTATATCGTTCCTAGAGCCTTTCTGTCAAGAATATCCCATTCTTTGTCCTTCGTAGTCATCGGCTTCTTTTCTATTCCACCCAATGGTAGGAATAGATCCTTCTGATATAAATAGTCTTCCATCTGGATCTTCCATAACTGGTAGTTTTGGCCATTAAATTTCTTGACCCTAAACTTTCCATATTCCGACATTCCTCCCACTCGAAATAGGAACCCTCTTTTACTACGAGTTACCTTTCACTCTGATACCAGTTGTTAGAAAAATAGGACCATGGAGCAATAAAATAAAACAAATGCGGAAACAAAACATAGAAGATACACAATACAATAAAGACACAGATTTACATGGTTCACCCAGTGTGGGCTACATCCACCAGAGAAATTGCCAGATCCTTCCTTTATTATTATCCATCATATGAAGGGATACAACCTATAGCAAACCCGATGTAACTTCCTCTTCCTTCTCTCACAGTCTCCTATCTCAGAATACAATATTCTCCATCAATCATAGCCGCAATACATTTCCCTCATAAAAGAGGGTTTCCTTCTAGGGAAAAAAACCCTAACATAATCTCTATCGTTAGATCTGTGACCTTATAATGAATGGTCTAGATTTACAATGAAATTACAATATACATTTATTAAGAATTTTTTCCTTCGGGGGATTCACCCCCGAACCCCCGCTGGGGGCCTGCTTGCCCCCAGCTCAGGGGATAGCCCCCCCGAACCCTGCAGAGGGGGTACCCCCCCTCTACACTCCCCCGCATGGAAGAGTGTACATAATTCTGGCGTGTAAATACATCATGGGGTATAAACACAGCTGAAAGTAAAAGACCTCTGAATCAGGAAGATAATCAGGCTCCACAACCAACACGATTCCTTCTCTTTTCTTTTGCAGTAAGACTATATTTCTCTTCTTATTTTATTTGATTATCCTTCTCATTCCTTTTGTTTTCTCCACTGTTCACTTATCTAATCCTCACCATCCTCATCTCAACAATTCTTCTGATCATGAGGCTATGTTGGGATTCATGTCTGCAATTACTCCTTATCCACTATCCACTACTTGGAAACCAAATGTTTCCTTCTACAACTAGATAGGCATCACATGCAGTTGGTGCAGATGCAGAGTGGTTTCTCTCAATGTTTCAGGCATGGGATTACAAGGTACTATCTCTCCTCTTCTCAGAAATATCTCGTTTCTTAGAGTTCTCGTCCTTAGCAATAACTATTTCTACAGTCACATTCCCTATCAATTGGGAACCCTCTTTCACATAAATATGCTTCGCCTGTCTCTTAATGAGCTCCAAGGTTCTATTCTGCCCACTCTTGGTGGGTGTTGCAATTTACGAAACTTGACTCTGCCCTATAACAATCTCACAAGAAACATTCCCACTAAAATATGTGTTCTCCCCAAGTTACTATGCATTAGCTTGGGAATCAAAAATTTGATGGGTACAATCCCAGTCTTCTTAGGAAACATGTCCTATTTGCAGTACATATCTTTTCTTAGCAACAACCTTCATGGGAGTGTTCCTTCCGAACTGGGTATGCTAACCTAGCTGATCTTTATAACTATAGAGGGAAACCATATCACAGGTCAAATTCCAAATTCCTTGTCTAACTGCACCAATATTCAGGTATTGGGGTTATCCCTAAAACAGGTAAATGGTAACATTCCAGCGAAGTTGTGTAGCAAGAACACCAAGTTGACGAGACTCTATCTGAACCATAATCAACTGAGTGGCAACATTCCTTCTTCCCTCTTCAATTGTACTAAGCTTCAAGTGATCAATTTAGGGAGTAACCAGTTTAGCGGTGTAGCGCCCCCAGAGTTTGGTAAGTTGAAGCATCTCTAGGCGCTAAGCTTAGGAAAAAATCAATTGGCTAGCGACAACTTGCCCGTTCTTACTGCTCTTACTAACTGTTACGTCCTACAAGTAATAGATTTATCCCATAATCATTTCAGGGGATGTTTGACCTCTTCTATAGGCAACCTCTCTAAAATTTACTGGTTGAACTTGGGTGGTAATGAATTAGTAGGAGAAATACTTCCACAGATTGGAAACCTAACTAGTTTAAATTTTCTTGGTTTAGACCACAATTCTTTTATAGGGTCAATTTCTTCTTCACTTAATATGCTTCAAAAGTTGGAGAGGTTATCTTTGGCATTCAACAATTTACAAGGAAACATCCCAACATAAATTGGGAAACTAAAAAGCTTAGCTGACCTAAGTCTGGAGTGAAATAATCTCTCTAGAATAATCCCTGATTCTATTTCCCATCTCCAGTAGCTAAGATATCTATACCTTGATCTGAATCAGTTATCGGGTAATATACCTGCAAGCCTAGGAAACTGTGTGAACTTACCACTACTAGACCTATCA
>SNQJ01S0208495.1:8540-24710 GCA_010110895.2 Picea sitchensis | reverse complement strand
TTAGCCAACTTTGTATAGTTTTGGCCCTTTTGATGTGCTGTGGATTTAATCCTTGTGCCATGGATGTTTGTTTTTCTGTGTTGATGATGTTGAGTTCTTGTCGCCCTGTGCGGACGAAATTTCAGTGATAACAGTGACGATGGCATCAACCACGTTAGCTTTCTTCCAGAAGACGATGGGTATTGCTCCATGAGGTACAAGTCAGGTAATGTGGTAAGTGTCACTTTAAAATTTGAGGCATTTGAGTATGTTGCATTTAAAGCTGCTTTTGATTATAAAACGTCTTCCTAGAAATTATGCTCTTTGCCATGTTTCACCTTGGTGGTTGCCATTGCACCCTAGTAAGTGGCCACCCTTAGGGATGGGTTTTCTACTGGGAGATATCCTTAATGAGCCATTTTACCATTCCCAATCATACTTGTCATTTTCCACACTTCATCATTTTCATCTCCCTATCTTTTTGGGATTTTCGGGTGTACTGGCCAAAGAAGGGATTGCACCTCATTTCATGGGAAGAATGGGCTGAAGGCCCAGAGGTTTGTAGCTGGAAAAAGATAAAATCCAATCATAAAACTTCTAGATTCTTTCCTAGGGATATTGAGTACAATGAAATGTCTCTTATAAGAAACTGATGCAACCCATAAAAAATAACAATATAAAAATGCCAACCAAGGTAGAGCATGTGTGGAGAATGTTTTTCATGATTAGGTAGAAGTACCACACATTGTCTTCAACTTGGGGAAGCATAGTGTGACTAGGATAGAGTCAAGGTGGGCAATGTTTTTCATGCTTAGGTAGAAGTACCACCTTGGCTTCAAACTGGAAATTTTTTAAATAATTAATGACAATAAATGGGTTTGGAAAAAAGATGCATTGAAAATGAAGGTACAACACACCCTCTACAAAGGCACCCATAAATGAGATAATATGAACCCTTGTACATCATGAACCCCATACCCAAAAGGCTTACCCCCATCCACTTCATATTTTCCATATGACTTAGAGAGGCTTCCACCTAGGAAAAACTCCTTAACTTAAGGATTGATTCACCCAATAGGTCACATTGTCATCCCTCCCTTACCTAAACTTGGAAAATTGCATAGTGTCTTTAAGCACTTGTTTAATTTGATGAGGCATTTTTTGATGTTTATGCTTGGGTGGTACTTATATTAAAAGTGATTTTACTTACCGTGATGCTTTGACTTGATATCCTTGGAGGGCACACTTGTCTGTCTTTGCAGGACCTTGTTGATGGACGTTTTGGAGGAACAAGCCCAGCTTGGGCCTTCATTAGGGAAAGAATCCCACTGTTTGGATGCCATATCCCAAACCTTGGGGAAACACAAGAGATGAACGTTGCATTTGGAGGCAAAGAAAGAGACCTTGGAGGACTTCACCTAGCCCTTACAAGCCCAACGATTTGCATTTTTCTCTTGGAATATTGTGGATCTAAGGTGGTGCACACCTCTTGGAGGCTTGATCTCTTGCTTTGGATGGATATTTCTTGGTAACCTAGGTTTTGTTCACGCTATTTGGTGGAATTGGTAAGAAATTTATGCATTTTGTTGGTATTTTCTTCTAGTTTCATTGATATTATTGTCCCAAACCCTTGGAGGAGTATAAGGGTATACACCCTCCACCAAGGTTTATATTATTTGCTAGTTGTAAGTCGTTTTTACAAGGTTTCTAGGAGGAGTAAAAGGTCTTACACCCTCCTATCCTTACCTTAGTTGGTTTTGCATGCTCTAGGGAGTAGAAGGGTCCACACCCGTAGTGATATTATGTATCTAAATCTCACATCCAAGACTCCATTTACTCAATAGATACAAAGAACTAATCTATTTTTTGCATTGGATAAATAAATTACTTGCATTGGAATGTGTGATTTTATGAGATATTCAAATTGTTTAAAGTGGAATCAATTATTTTCCTTAATAGCCTGCATGAGCCATTAGGGAATTTTGATTGGTCAAGGGTATCTTATTGTTGTTATAAACTTTGTGCTACATCCATTAGGGTTGCAACAAACTCATTTAAACTTCTTTCTCTTTCTCACTTCTCAACCGTCAGAAATTGCCAAGAAGTTGCCATAATAAGTTACAAGTCATTATGCATCTTTTGGGCGGTTTACTCGTGAGTTTTGGTGGTTGAAACTTTTTGTTGTAGAAAATATTTGCTACAGCCATAAGGTTGCTATAATAAATCTCTGAAAATACTATCTGTCATCCCTCTTTTACTATCAAGGTTTGTACTTGAATATTGGAATGTTATCTACTAATTCAGTGCCTCATTGTCCAATACTTACTCAACAATTTTGATGGTCATTTTTGTAATAATTAATTGATTTCATTGCTAGTATATATATTTGTTTACTAATGTAATTTAGGACAACAAGATTCACTTCTCATATATTTTATAGAGATAGAGTGATCTAACAACTTATATTCTCCTTGATATTAATGATTGTATTGATTAGTGGCTTAGCACCCAATTGGTCTATGATCTCTATTTAAAGAGCATGGAGGGTCATTTGGTAATGATTGATTGTGATAAAATCTCTTGTAAAATATTTTTCTTTTTGAATTAATATAGTGCCTCAAGTGGCCATGTTGGTTAGATCCATGAATTGTTTCCATCTTTGAGAGTTTTAGCCATATAAAAACATTGGTGTTATGTTCTCTGATATGGTTGTGTGAGTGGTTTCTTAAGGTGTTCATCTTTTCGTCTTGTGTGGGAGTGCCTTGTTTTATCAAACAATATACATTCTTTCCACTATATTCCTTGTAGTTTTATAAATGTTCTCCCCCTCTCATTAACTTCTAGCACCACTCTGGATGAATCGATAGTCAACTCATCATCATTTCCATCCTTCATAATTTTTATCTTCTTAGGATGACCTTCTATTCCCTCATTGTTGGTCCCTGCACAACATTCAACAAACGTGAAATGAAATGTTTGAAACACATTAGTGATTATTGTTATGAAGTACATTATTAGTAAAAAATTAAACAAAAAATTCATATTGATTACCTTTTGGTCCACCTAATTCATCTCTTTGCAACATTTCATAAAGTTTTTATGCTCTTTTCCACTTAGATTCCAAATAATCTTATAGATTTTCTTCAAGTTTTTCCTATGTACGACACACCTTATCCAATACACATCATTTAAACCTATAGATAATTCAACTATGTTGTTTCTATATTAATATTTAAAAGAACTTTCCATGTTCTCTTCTTGGGAAATGGTTC
Source organism: Picea sitchensis (assembly GCA_010110895.2). Classification (NCBI taxonomy): domain Eukaryota; kingdom Viridiplantae; phylum Streptophyta; class Pinopsida; order Pinales; family Pinaceae; genus Picea; species Picea sitchensis. Next base: position 21,459 of record SNQJ01S0208495.1, on the reverse strand, counting down.
CCTTGCGTTCCTTGCTGTAAATTTTTTCCTTGACCTTCTATTGTCATCTTCTATCAATAAAATTTCTACATAATGAAATATGTTTTACAAACCAAGTAAATAATTTTAGGTTCAAACTATTTTTTAGTTAAGAGGTGCATTCAATATAGTATTACACCAATGCACCTAATGTAGTGTTATGCATTGGTGCAACTTTATTGTATACTAGTGCAAATCGCTAAACTCAAAAACATTAGTTTTAGAAAGGAAACAGTAAATGTTGTGTTTTACATAAAAATGCATTGGTTCATGTTTACTATATAGTACACACCATGGACCATGAAAGCATTTTTAAAATAACACTAACAACGATAGGGTTTGAGATTCAATGCAATGAGTGGTCCTAATCCAATAGATACCCAAATATCCATATGCAAATACATAAAGCCGATAAATATACATTGGTTAAAAAATAAATCTCATTGTAAAATAGTAGAGATAGTAAACCCTAAATGCTAGAGATTGCAGCAATATAAAACAAAAGAGAAGCAATATGAAAAAAATGGTCTGCAACATTGAAGTTAACCCTAAAACCCTTCTATTTTCTTGAAAATGCACTGTAAATATTAGTGGGAATAAATTAAATATATACAATTTGTTTTTAATCAAATGAGGGAAAATTTAAAGAACATAATGAAGTTACATATATAAAATTTCTCTTATGCTATTTTTTTGTCACATGCGGTGATTCCATACAAATTTATCACTTAAGAAAAATATTCCCTCTCCAAAGTCCTCCCTGGTGATTCTCTCTTGCACAATTTTCCCTTCTAACTTTTGGTAAACTAATCGAATAGGGATTAGGGTTTTCTTTAATAAACTAACTTTTACAAAATGGAAGTACCACTCATTTTTCACTTGATATTTCAGTCCATTGATGATAAACACTCACACACAAAGTATAGACACACATGTCCATTGGATGTGGCTTGGGCGGTTGGGAGGAATGATTGTTACACTCCCCACCGAGGTTCAATTCCTTGTGAGTGACATGTTGTTCCCTTAAATGGGTCTATAAGATGCTCTTTTTGTTGAGCCCCCATTATTTTGAAAATATTCGACCTCCCTATGTTTTGTTGCGGATTTCGGGGAGGGGGGGGGAGGTCGTGGACATAGCGAGCACCAATATACAGTGCCATGAACCACATGAATATATTGTTGAAATATTGTAATTGCAAAGAGTATTCTAATTATTACTGATGTATTTATTAGATCAATCCCCCTTTTTGGATTGATCATGTCGGGTATTGTAAATGACCAAATCCCCTTGTGCGGATTGGTCAAACCCTAATTGTAATGGGCTAAATGAGAAGTCGGCCCCAGAATATATTAAAGTGGTTATAACCACCCAGAATGAGAAGTCGACCCTGCCAGTGAAAAGATACCTCAGTTCAACACCTTTCAGATTGTATAAATAAGAGAGGTCGGCGCCTCATTTGTTCACTCACTCACTTGTTCATCAGAGCGCAAGTTTGGATTTGCATTTGGAGAAGAAGGAAGAGAGAGAGAGACACATACTTGGGAGACAAATTTCTATATTGTTTGGTTTATTCTCTTGGCATTGTATTGGCTATCTATATTAAGGAAGTTTTTGCTGGGTTTTCTCCCCCATGAGGGTTTCCCGGGATAAATGATGTGTCTCTTGTGATTGTGTATTTCTCAGTTATCCTATCTATGCTATGGTTATCTAGTGAATTGCAAAGAAACCTAATAATGGCTTATAGCTTAACATATATATATATATATATATGCACTTTTAAGACTATAACGTACCAATGTGGTGCATTTACATAAATGCACAATCAAAATAGTTTATAGAAATACTAGAACTGAAAACCTCTGCATTTAAAACTTTCAAAGGTTATTGTGAAGGTTTATTGTCGGTGCATATCATATTGTAAAACATTAGTTCGTTTAATACACACACACACACACCGATGAGATAAATGTGAATTAGGCACACTGCTTACTTTAAAAGGGACTTCAAAACTCTATTTGAAATTATAATGTTACATGCATCCCATTTGTTTTTTAAATGAAAACACATATATTACAATTCTCCATAGGATACATAGCGATTATCCATGTGCTTAAGGAAGGGGACATTGTTCCCTTTGTTATAATACCATCCCTCTTAGTATATGTTCCAATAAAATTATTTTAGCACATATATAAATTAAACTTATATGATATAATTATAGTAATACCATCCCTCTTAGTATATGTTCCAATAAAATTATTTTAGCACATATATAAATTAAACTTATATGATATAATTATTTACTATAGGTACACATGTATATTGTCATTTGAAATATGCAGACCACATGAACATGAAAGGTATCATTTTAAATTATACAAATGATACTTAAAATACCACATTAGTGGTAAATGTATCATTTGAAATTATACAAATGATGCTTAAACTTGCACCATCTACTTAAAAAAGGATTTCAAAAGTTTGTTTGAAGTTAAAATATCACATGCTTCCCAAACTTTCTTTTAAGAATGTAGACATGTACTGATTGTGGTTTTGGCCCAAATGTAAGGAAGAAAAAAAATGATAATATCAAATGGTCAATTCTTCATATTCCAACTCATTCCATATCGTTCCAAGTTCATCAAGTTCTCTTTTGTCATTCATAGTAAGCCTATATTGTTTTTATATCTTAATTATCTGATTGAATTTATGTTAGCTTTTCACGTGCATTTATTATTTGTGCATTGAATTTTATAGTATCTCAATTCAAGGTCAAGTCTTGATGTGCAAAATATTCCACTAGTCCAAAAAATATGCAAGTTCTTATCTGGAGAAAGATACCACATGCATGTGGTATAGAAAAAAGGATTTCCAATTTATGACACTATTTGTAACATGTCATCTTCTAGCACCCATTCTAGGAGAATCACCAAGAATTGGATCTCTTTCATGACACCCTAGTAGTATGTGGTTATTCAAAATATAAGTTTTTGAAGGTGAACCCTTGACATGCCACATTGTCCCATTATATTAATTACCAACTATTTCAAAATTTATGGTCTAATACCTCCCACTATGGTCAAGGATCCAATAGGTGATATAGAAGAAATGAGTAGGAACACTTCCATGTGCTCATTTTTGAAAAAATGTAAGCCAAATAAATTATGTTTGATCCTAAATTGACTGACCTATCTCCTTTTGGTGATCCAACTCAGAGTTCCATTGAGCCAAAGTATGATACCCAAAACATATCTACTAGTGGATCCAAAAAGTTGTATGTGTTGAGAGAAAAAATGTCCCAGCAAACCCTTCAAGTAGTGGAGAATCAACAAGAAACCTTGATGTCCCAAAATTGTAGTAGTATGAAAATATATTTTCTATGGTAAACGAGTTATATCAGCTGCAAAATAGACTTCCAAAACCTAGTGCAAGATGATGGAAACAAAGCTAGCAATGACTGGATAAATTCCCAATAGTTAGAGCAAGATTTTGTAGCAATTAAGTGGTTGTTAATTAGATTTATCAGCAAGTATTGTAACAACCTTATGGTTGTAGCATACTATTGCTACAACAACAAATTCTACCCACCAAAATCAATAAACAATCCACCCAAAATATAGCAATCAATTAATAGAACAATTATGGTAGCTTGCTAGTGGCTTTTAGCAGTAGAAAAGTGAACAATAAGTGAAGAAAAGATGTTTTTGCAGCAGCCCTAATGGATGCAACATAAATTTATAACAACAAAGAAAATTACTTAACAAATCAAGATGCCTCTAGGGCACAAGAAATCCTATAACATATAGTAATAGATCCAACTAGAACAATTGCAATATCTCAAATTTTCACGCATACCAATGCAAGAATATTATATCTCCAATGCAAGTAGATGAGTGCCTTATTAATTGGGTCAATGGAGTTTCTTGTGTATAAGCTAGGGTTTGTTACTTCTCTAGGGATGTTACATGCAAAAAACCTTCTTTACCAAGAGACAACATGCAAAAAACCTTCTTTACCAAGAGACAACATGCAAAACTCTTCTTTACCGAGAACATTCCATCCCATCACCAAGAAAATGCACATCAAGACATAGCGCTAGCCTTCCTTCCAATAGACAAGTAATAGGAATCCACAATACACCAAGAGAGAAATAGAGAAATTTTCCCAAGTAGGGAAAACATTTCAGCCAAGAGAGTATGTAATTCTCAAGCACATGATGATAAAATGAAATGAAAGTGACCTTTATTTATACAAGGTCACTCAAAACCAAATTTCCCACTTTTTAAAATGTCAACAACAAATTAGAGAGGCCGACCTCCTCTATTACAACTTAAAATTACAAAATACATGAAGAAATTCCCTTTTTAGGGGTGACGTCAAGCCCTAAAGGGTGATGTTAGGCCTCCAAGAGAGACATTGAGCTTTTTGATGAAGATCGTTGGGCCACCAAAGACCATTTTCCCTGCCACCAAGTGCTCTAGTACATGCCAAGTGTGTCTCTCTCCATCAAACCATGTCACATCACCATCACCATGAAAACCCCATAGAAAACCTTAGCCCTCATGTGACTTCTAGGGCATAGGAAGTGATGTTTTAGGCCTCCAAAGTCCAACGTTGAGGTGCAAGGGGATAAAAAGTGTCAATCTCATGGTGTCCAAGTGCTTACAAATGCAATGTTCATGCTCCCAAGGATGAACACTTTCTGCATCTTGTTGTATTTTTCGCTTTGCCATAGGATCGACCCCACCGAAGTGTGAAACAGAGCCTTCATTGTTGCTCTAGAAGTGTCGTAATTAGGTGGCAGAGCCCACCTTTACATGGATGGCCTAGGTAGATCCTTGTTGTATTTTGGCATCCATGCTGTCAGTAATGACTATAGGCTTGGGATTCCTTGTTAGTCTTGTCATGATTACGAGATAAAGCCTCATTCGTTTGATGCACCATCATTCTAGGCCTTACCCTCGAGACTCCCAAATGAGCACGCTTTGTTGTCTTTCAAGATCACTTTGAAATTCGAAAGCAACATCCAACGAGACTGTATTTATTCTTTTTGATCTTGTCTGGATTAACTGAGAAAAATAGCCCCTGTAGTTTTCTTTAAGCCGTTTTCAGACTCTCTAAAAATGAAAAGATTGTCGAGCGATCTTTTTTCCCTTCACGGTCACCAAACTCAAATTTGAAGGCACATATGTTCGACGATAGTTTACCCCTTTTCGGTTCATATGGTTAATTTTATGAACAAAGGTATTCTCTAGGAACCTCGGTTCGCTAGAAGAGTATTCGTAGGCGTAAGTTTAACCCTTTTTCGGGCCTAAGGGACTAAATCTTCGAAAAATGAACATTCTCCTTGATTTTGGTTTATCACCTTTTTCGAGCCTTGGAGATTACTTACGAAAAAGGAACTCCCCCCCGGAGTCCATAGTTAAGCTCTATTCAAACTCCCTAAAATTGAAAATATCGTCGAGTGACCTGTTCCTTCACACTCGTTAAATTGGTCCATAAGAACATTTACTGGCATGAGTTAACCCTTTTTCGAGCATGTACATTATAGCGGAAAAATGTACGCCTCGGGAGATTCGACTCGTCGGGAGATTTCTCCTTGGTTACCTTTATACTTTTTCGAGCTAAGGAGACTAAACTTAGAAAAAGGCTGGAAGTCCATAGTTAAGCTCTTTTTGTTGATTTTTCAATAGGCTAGGTTAAGCATGAAGTTAAATCCATTTTATCATTTTAACCATAACCATAAATGTTGCAGTAATCAAGATCACAAGAAGAAGCACCATGCATAAGAACACAAAATGTATCCTGGGAAACCCTTCTCAACAGAAGAAAACCCAGCAAAATCCTTTGTTATATTCTTCAAGAGAAAGACCTTCACCTCCAAGAAAGACCTAGCACACAAGAGGGTGCTTAAACCCTAGAACTCTAGTGCCCAAGAGAGGTGCACACCTTTTTCCAAAGAAGTGTACTTGCTGAAATTTCCAAACTCATAAGTCTGATATGATTCCACAATGGGGAATTATCCCTTACTTATATTAAATTTTGTTAATCAACAAAGGTGTCTATTGGCTCAACATGGCCGACCTCTCTAAGTCACTTTAAAATTTATTATTATTATTATTATAATTAATATTAACAATATTAATTATCTTTTACATTTATTATTAATCACATTAAGGTGGGGCCGACCTATACCCTTTACATAACAATTAGGGTTACAGGCATGTCTGACTCTTGAACAACATATAACAAAGGATTTGATACACCCACTAGTGCTCATCCACTAGGGGCACATCCATAGGTATGCCATAGCTCTGGCTCACTGCATTACATAGGAGAACCAGATCTACACACGTTCACCTGTTCTCATCCACATGCACGTCCACTCTACAGATCTTCTTTCCCACTCCCTCACACAGGAGAATCAACTGGAGTTTTCTTGTCAACTCTGCTGCTCAGAGGAGGCTAACACATCATCTTCATTTATGTTCACATGGCGATGCACCCAACACTTTGGGATTTCACACATTCACATTGTGCTCAGCCATAGGCACGTCCAACTCATCAGATCGCCTTTCCCACTGGATAATCATCTGGAGTTATTCTCACTCTCTGAATGGAGGAGGTCATCTCTACGTTCCTAGCTCTATCTCAGGCAGGAACCACGTACCCTTCTTAGGGGCTTTCTCTTAGGTTTGTAAGCTCAGAGAAAAGCTTCACATAGCTACAATGATCCACACCTCACAGGTTTGTAACCCGGAGAATGTCTCACATAGTTGCATTCATCAAAACTTTTCAGACTCCTTAAAATTGAAAAGATTTTCTAGTGATCTTGTCTTTGTCACACTTGTTAAAATGGTTTTAAATAGACATCTTTTTGGTGCAAGTTTAACCCTTTTTCAAACCGACTAGACTATCTCCGAAAAATATACTCCCTGGAGTCTTCTTTTACGTTTTTTCAGACTCTCTAAACGTGAAAAAACTACCTAGCTCACCGTCTCTGGGCTCGTAAAAAAATACATAGAAGGGGTCTCATTGTGTCTTGCTTAATCACATTTGCGGGTCTCATCTTTGCGTCTTTGGCCTAATACCGTCTCCATGTTGCTCTCAACTGAAACTTTGAAGAATTCCTTATATGCAATCCTTACAACACTTCTTGCCTCTAGGACCTGACACCTTGACCCATGGAGGAGTTTTCCCCGATTGTCCTTTTTCTACACATGTCTCCTTGCTTTGAGCATTAGTATGTTCCATGCGCTTGGAACTAGTATGCTTGCTTGCGACACTCATTCCTCCTTTGTAATGTAGCATTATTTTATTCTTTTTCAAGCTCTTAAAAAATTGAAAAAGACAAAAAAAACAAATATTCCAAAAAGAAGGGATGAGAAATATACATTCTTTTTTCGGAAGCAAAGAGAGTTGTCCATGGAAAAAACACATCATTTCGTTTGTTCGTCAAGCATTGAGATATAGTATGGCCTTAGGAAGTTGTTTTCGCTACAGAGAGTTGTGGCCTCCTCTGTTTGGTTACTCTTCCAAACACATGGAGAGTTTGCGTTGCCTCCTACATCACAAAATTATGTCAATGCTTCCCGAGTCTCATCATCTTTCGTGCTTTTGTCCAAGGGAAGTTTTACCCAACCTGATTTGCCCTTTCTATAGTTTGTCTCTTGACCTTCATGAGTCGACCATCCTGAGAGTCCAGTCAAGTCCAGATTCGAAATCGACGAAGTTCTTTACTTGATAATCGAGATCCTCACGTCTTTTCCCGACGAGCTGTCGAAGACCTCGGGGTAGTGATTTATACACTCTCATTTTACTCCTACCTGAGTTTTAAATATCTTGGAGTTGTTGCTCGAGCTATGAAGACCTCATCTCCAGCCACAAGCATCACTAGCTTCTTGAAGATGAATACTATACTTGTATATCTTCGACTGATTTTGAGATGTAGATCCGCTGTGTATTTCTCGTGACTACACTTTATATAGTTATATGACATGGATCTGCAGTGTATTTGATTGGCAACCATGATTTAGTTCATCTCGAGCATGGGTATGCCCGCCTCGACGAGACAATTGTTGTTTTACAGATGGCACCTCCCGAACTCTAGTCCCGGGCTCACTCGATTTTGTACATTGGTGAAGATGTTGTAATGTATTTCGGCCATTAGTTTCTCTTATAACCTCACACATTAGGGGGCATCTGTTATAGTCCTAAAATTCCCTATTCATGTATACATGACCTTGGCTCTCTTACTTGCGTATTTTTCCAAAGCATTGTTGAGGAGCTCTTCTTAAAAAACCAATTTTTAGAGCATGTACGCACCTTGCATCACTACATCCCGCGTACATACATTTGTTGCATGCTAGACAACCCACGCACATACACTTGTTGCACACTAAACAACTTGCATATGCTTGCAAAAGTTGCAAAAAATAAAAAGTTGTAAGGAATTCGTTGAAATTCACGGACTATTGGAGGTTTCCCAACCAATTCACCTGCTATAGCTCATCACCCAATCAAATAACCATCATTTTTTCATACAAAAGGAGGTGTTGGGGTCTCATTTCATATCTAAGCATAAGAACAATGAAACTATGCCCAATTTCACTTCCCTTCCTTGCCCAATCTTTTGCTACCTTTTGTAACATATTGCCTCAACATTCCCTCTTCAGCGCCTTCTTCTTCCATTCAATCCATTCCCTCCCCTTGAGGTGATTAGAAGATTGAGAGAAGAGGCCTATTGAAGGTGCACTTGGAGCATTGTAAAGAGGAGCCCAGACCAGGTTCACAGAATGGTGGCCGACACAGATTCTAAGTTTCAGCCTTTGTTTGATGAATACAAGAATATTTTTTCCCTGTCCCAAATGATGATGTTTTGTGTATTTTCTTTCATTTATACATAACATTTGATATCTAACCCTAACTCATGAATAGAAATAGCATGCTTGTGGTCCTTGTTTGTCTAGTTTTGGATGCAAGTCAGCCTTAGGAGGAGACTTGCAGTCTTTGGAACTACAGAGATTGAGGAGATCATCACCAGATGTGGGATAAAAAGTACAATTAACGATCTTCTCTCTTATTTCTTTCTTTTCATTTGTTTTGGTATGTTTGGGGTAGAGTAGAAACTAGATTAACTTTTAGACGGTCATTCACTCTGTTTATATCTTAAACCCTAGTATAGTTAAAGGGGGGATTTTCCCGCTGGCAAGGGGCCACGCATGCACACAACCAGAATTCCTCTAGCTCTCGGCTTGCCTTGCAAGGTAGAGCCACCACTCTGTCTCAAGCATGGGTATTCAAACTCTCACAAGTAAAACCGGTCAAAATTTCTGCAGCATAACTTTGCCCATAACCAGTCTCCTCCATCTCTCAACTCAGCCATTTGTTTTATAGAATTTTCCCACACTTGCACAATTAATTCGCTTTTTAATTAAAATAATTTAGAATTGTCTCCCCCATATACTTGTCAACTTTTCCCCAATTTGCACAATTAAATCCACATTTTATTTTAATATTCATTAATTTTTCCCACCCATCCTAAAAGCATTCATAAAATCACTCCTAGTTGTCTCTTTATTCCCCTTGTTTCCAATTAATGACTGATGCCTTCCTAATTCTGATTTGAGTTAAAATAAAAATCCTCTCCTAGTTAAACTAGCGTTAACTAGACTCTAGATTCCTTTCTATGTTTGCACAATTCCTTCCTGCTTTATTCCCTTCTTAAATTAAATTTTATTTTGCCGTTTTCTTGCACATATGAGTATAATCTTAATTCTTTAGACTTATTTCCTTTTTCTTAATTTCTCAATTGGATTTACCTCCTTCCTAAATTAATTGAGTTGATAATTTATAGTTTAGCCTCTTTACAAGAATTTAGACTTAGGCTTAAAATCTAGAATAGGCTTAGATTTTGATTGGGGTTACAATCACTAAATTCATTTTTTTAATTAATTAATTAATTCGGTAGTGCTGAAGTTTTTACAAGGTTTAATATTCGCCCAAAGTTTTCTAGGCCACCTAGATTCATTGACTCAAATTTAAGTCCACGACGTGCCCTTCAAGACGCACTGTGTGCTCCAAGGGTGTCACTCACATTTGATTCAAATTTTTAATAACGCGATGTGCCTTTCAAAACACACTCTGTGCTCCAAGGGTGTCACTCGCCTTTGACTGGTTTTGGTGGTTGTCCAACCCTTGGAGTCAACACTCCATTTAGGTGACCTTATGAGAGACTAAGGGCTTATGACAAATAATGACCATCTTTATTGTGCGCCCCTTAGAATATTCGTGAGCAACTGTCTCAGTCTGCCCTCACGACATCGTGGATCTCTCGAACTAGGTAATCGTTAACCTACAATTGGAGGAACGGTGGGAGTGCTAGTAGGTTGTGTCGGAGATGTTGTCACACCTCTCCCTCAATATCAGGTTTCTGTGCATGGCCCCTTTACTCCTTATGTGAGTCATATTAGCAAGCATTCGTCAGCCTCCAGTCATCATCAAAACGCTGCCAATGATCCATAAACAACATCATAATATAATTGATCATATATCACATAAGCATAAATGAAATACTCAAACCAATACAATCCACTCCCTGACTCAATTCTGAGTCCAAAGAGGTCCAGTGATGCCATCAACATCCTCAATCTGTCAAGTGTGCTACACACTCAGAGGAAAATTGTCAATAACATTTGTCAATACATAGATATCAAACAACATAAATCATAATCCATCAACATCATCATAAGAATCCATAAGCAAAATAGATAACCACATACTATAACTGAATCACTTGCACACAAGTGTCCTCAAAAAATAAGTCAATAACATGTGCTCTCCATAGTGGGATGTCACAATGAGCATGTATACTATCCTCCCAAATTTGACTCACAAGTTATTGAAGGGGTAAGAACTCCCACATTTATAATGTCACAATAGAGAGGTGAAGAGTGCATTTAGAATCTAGTGTTCCATGATAGGTTGAAGCATATAGAGATCAGATACCACTTCATCAAAGATTGGGTTCAACGAGGGGCAATACAAATTCAATACATTCCAACTAACGAGCAGGTTGCATACATTCTCACCAAGGCCTTGCCAAGGGGAAAACATGTCTACTTCAGAGACAAGATGGGCTTGGTGAGAAACACTTTCCTCAATAAGAGGGAGTGTTGAGTTTTGGTGTACCTTGGCAAGTGGTCCCCATGTGGTTGTGAGTCTCTAACTACAAGAGGGAATTATTTGTGACTATGTACCTTTTACTTTATGTCTAATTCCACATTGACTTCACTCAAGTAAAAAAGGTGGAATTTTTCGCTTAAGACAAAAGTGACAATTAATTCACTAAGTGGGTGAATTGAGGGACATAAAGTGAACTTAGGAAACTTAATCCAAAGTGAGTTTCTAAGTGAGATTATTTTGGGATAATCTCACCCATTGATTAGATGTGGCTTGGAGTGATCTAGGCCATTCATATTTAGGTTTCCTTATGGATGGTTCAAGAGGGGTTGATAGGGCACTTGGAGGCTCATTCACTCATTCACTCATTCGTTCACTTGGAGAGTTTGAGAGGGAGCATTGAGAGGAGAATGGAGGCATTGGATGAGGGAAGCTTGGGCACCTACTTTCACAGAGGGATCATGGAGGCTTAGACCCTCATTATTTTGTGGTGAGTGTTCTTGCTTTGAGGAGGGCACACTCTTGGAGGAGGGTTCAGGCTTAGCAGGCACTAACATTACTTGAGCTATTGTAGATCTGACAAATTCAGTGTGGAGGTAGCATACAACAACTTGTTTGTATGCAAGGGCTTCTTCATCGGTCAAGGGAGGATCAAGGGCACATCAGTTCAGTGGGATAGGCAACAAAGGGAGAGGGCGCACTTACTTGGACGCATTCTTCTTGGAACCTTGTAGCAAGGCTTGAGAGGAGCTTGCTACTTGTACATGTTCCATTGTATTTTCTTACATGTTGTATCCCATGGTTTAGACATCACTAATATACACTTTCATTCAAAACTGGTTTTCCCCGAGGGGTTTTATCCAGGGTCATGTTGACCAAAAATACATGTGTTCATTTTTCATGTATGCTTAGTGTTTAGATCAGAAGTAGGAGCTTGTTAAGGTCATAGAGGAGTGTTATATGTTTTTAGGTTTTCATGTGCTAACACTTGGTTACTAAAACTACTTGCAGGGGCACCTTAAAGGAGCATATAACCATCAGTTGAGGGCAAAATTTTTGGCAGAAGTAAATAGACCTATTTGTTGTCCTAAAATGAAGCAAGGACATATTTGCATAACCAAACTTAGAGCCCAACAAGAGTTCATAAGACAGGCCTGTTGGGGAACCCTCATAGTTCCTCAAAAATATACACTCCAATAATAGCAATAAGTGTCTCCACAAGTGCAGTCTCTAAGGAGATGCTCAAAAATAGTAATAGGACCAAGTAAATGCATGCAAATGCCACATGTGTGGCTCTCCGGGTGTACGTCATGTTTCCCAATAAAATCCCTCCATAACCACCTCCAATAAAATATTATATGTGCCAAGTAAAAGAGGTGAGGGCGATCTCCAATGAAGGTCAAAAGATGAAAAGTGTAGCTGAAATAACCATGCAATAAATAGAGAACACCTAAGAGAGGTGTGATCTAGAAAAGTGTGCCATGTAACTTCCTCAACTACCTAACAAATAATAAAATACTCTAATGAAGTGTGCCCTATGAGTGTGATGTCCCGTTCCCAAGAGTAGGCCAGTAGGGAGTGACTTAGTAGTCTATATGTTCCCGTAGACTATAGTCAAGCACAAACAATGAACAAGATGGAGAAATAAGGAGGAATTGATGGCTAAACGATGAATTAAGCCAAAATACTTAGGAAAAGTCACTTAAGCCTAAGTCAACG